>JAJMGN010000293.1:0-47962 GCA_030575015.1 Cephaloascus albidus
TTTTAACGTGGTTGAGTTGAAAACTTTTGTTTTGAAATAACTTTGGAAAGCTTTCACAAGTTTCTCAGAAATATCATGATTTTCCAGCCCTTCATGATAGGTGAGTTGGACTTTAAACTTTCTCAGGGTCCCCGGAAGTTTAATGAGGTTGGAATAACTCTCTTTAAGAGTTTTTGGGATACTCATCGTGTTAGACGTCGAGTTATCAGTTTTTCTCTGATTTTTTGGCAAAAGTTGTTCTGTTCCGAGAACAGCGGAATTTGCTACTTCCGCAAACGTAGCACCACCACCTGAAGATAATGGGACGTAATTTGTATCATTGGATACGGGGGCATCAGGCGGACTTTCTGCTGGTAAATTACTGCTCTTTCAACTGACATAGTGGAAAAATAGGAATTTTTTTTTTCTTAAAAGCAAAGTTAATAACCCCAAAGTAGTAACTTGCAACAAAAGAAAAGTTAACTCGACCAATTTGGAACCTTGGTTACAACACGACATTTGATGATAATTAACCTTACATCATTTCATCTTTAGATCAAAAGACAATTCATGTGGAGTGGTTTGTGTCATGTAACTATGACTATACGCCTGCCCACTCAGAAGTCTAAGCGGAATGATTTGGCCATTTGATTGTTTGCTTCAAGATTGATGTGTTCAATTGAATAAGTCTTTTTCTTATCATGGTTCAAACTTCAAATCTTGTTGTTTCAAATCGAAGATCGATCGATTCAATTCAAAAAAAATTGGAGATTATGTAATCAACAATTATCTGATTATGTAAAAAAATTGGTAATTAAAAAAGAAAGGTCGTACCCGGATTCGAACCGGGGTTACCCGGAGGTTTTAACTCAATTGAAGAATCAAAACCGAGGGTGATAACCACTACACTATACAACCATTGAAGCATTTTTGTTGATGGTCATTTATATACTGACGTGCCTATCCGGCCTGCACATAAATCTCTATATAAACATAGATATATGTAGTTTAATTCTTCAGGAGACAATAGCTCAACATCTATGCGAGAGAGGTAATATTTTATTATCAAATATTTTTAGGTTTTGTCATTTTGAGCTATTTTAAATGCAAAACATGAGAAAATGTGTTGATTTTGATTGTCAAACCAGCTCAATAACCATATAAACTGAATTAGCTGTAATTTAATGATTTAGAGGGCGTATTATTGAAATTCAGAAAGAAAGCACCAGTTTAATTACACCTAATCACGGAGAAATCCTATTCAACGGGATACTGCTGGCTAATTTTACAGTTATATCTCGATAGCATAGATCGTCCCTGATTCGACAATTAACAATCGAAATCCTATGATTTCATGATTAACTAGTATATTGAATTGGCTAGAACATGATATATAAAGACATGATTATATCCATTTCAAACAGACAGTGAAGCAATTACAATATATTATTCTAGTCGAATTAAATTGTACAATATGGTATGATATTAAAAATGTGTACGACGTATATAACCTCAACTATATAATATGGTACTTATATAAATATTAATTAATTATAAATATTTAATACGCTATATATATTCAGTTATAATTAATATTAATTATAGAGAAAATTAATAATTCTGCAACTAGGTATGCTTTATAAATATAACGTCAATATAATTCAAAATAAAATAATTATATATATTATAACTGCTAGTACTTGATTGAGTGATTGGAAAATGCAGATTATGATTCATACCCATGAGAATAATATTAGCTGATTAAGTTTTATTATAATTAGATAATTTATATTCTGGCCAGTGGCTGATCGAATTTTCTCTTCTGCTTGTACGTAGTTTTTTACTGAAATTACTCGACGCAATGTTATCGTTTCACATGTAATAATATATTACCGATTAGATCATATATTGGACCACCACCGCCCACTAGTACTCTTGACAATCGAGATGTCAAGTGATCACTTCAAGAGTTTGCTCCTTTTCAATAATGCCAGCTGAAAATTAGATATTATAGGACAGTGAGACGACACTCTAAATCAGCTTATAATTATGTTTATATCATGATCTTTATTGACTAGCTTCGAATTCTTGGAAATAATTTACTGTGTTGAGGAATTCCGCAACGGATCAGCAGCAAATTAATTGATCAATGACGTTTTTAATAATGACTAAATCAATATAAATCCTAAATTGTGTGTGCCAGACCTTTCGTTGTAGTCTGACTTCTCACCAATAATTTGTTAGCAATTTTTAGAAATTTTATTGATTTCAAATGCTTTGCAGCATGCATTTCAATTTGCAGCCAATTTTGAGGTCGTTTATCTTAATCGATCGTTAATCCGGTTTATCTAACTTGTATTTCTAACTTTTCACAGCGAATATTACTCAACATAATAAAATAGCTTTCAAAGTTAAGTATGGGAGAAGTTCAGATAGTTGCAATTTCCGACTATCGACTGACTTGATTTGAGATTTGAGATTAAAAGTGATGCATTTATAGTGGTTTTCACATAGATTAATGCTGAACGGTTTAAAATGTTATTCATTAATTAGTTAACAAGACCTATGACCTTAAGGTCGACGTTGTGGTGATTGATCGTGATGTATGCAATTATAATCTATTATAATTATAATTATAGATATTATAGACTAGATATATAATAATGAATTATACAAGTGCTAATGCTTTCCGCAGTTCAGCGGCGGCCTTGTTTGTATGTACTTCTATATAATGTAATATCAAATTATTGCAGTAGAATATATATAAGTCAAAAACCTTGACAAGAGATTTGTATATCACTTTATTAGAGGAACAATGGATTAACCATCGGAAACGGATGAAGAAGATAGAAAATAAAAAGCCTGGTGCAACAGAAGCAGTGCATATGCTAGAACTCGGTTTAACATATTTGAAATTTAGACAAAGCTCAAAGGGTCATAAAAATAACCTAAACTCAGGAGCAACTGAATGTATTCTATGTTTAGAGGGAAATTCAGAAGAAGGCGCTTTTGGACAACTATTTGAAGAGTGCTCGGTTACAAGATGGTTGAAACAAAGATTGATACCAGATTTGGAACTTAAAGCTTTAACAAGAATGATGGATGAGAGTTAAAAGTCAAATTTAATGATTTCATAATAATCATACAAAGGTGGAGACATAAGAGAAGATATGAAATAAAGTCACTTATTATCCATCCACTTACACAAGAAGAGTTGAATCTTAGTATCAATAGGTACAATCAATTCAAATCCTACTGAATGTAAGTAGTTATACAATATTGGTTTATATTAATATAGTTTAATTATAATTTAGAATGATTGATCATATTGTCATGATCAATAATATATAAGCCTAAATTTATAATTTATAATATAATTAGTACTATATATTATGATCATGACACTGTTATATTTATATTATACAGCTATATAATTTTAAATGTGATTTAATTAACGTACTAATAATTGTTGGAACCCGTAAGCTGGTTGCTACAGAGATACCGGGAGTATCCTGAAAGGTCGACGAATTGTCGAGTATTTATAGGAGACCTTCCCAGGTGGATACATATGATATGATTTTAGAGAATAGACGTTATAGTTACCTACAAGAGTGTATTAAGATATAGAGAATGTCCGGTGCAATTGAATATGAAGAAGACGAGCATTACAAGAAAATGCTTGATACGATTAGGGAACGAGAAAGCCACATTATAGATTTGGAAGAAGCTCTTCATGAACGTGATAATGTGATGATAGAGAAGAACAGAAATATCATGAAGCTCAAACTGAAGATCAGAACGTACAAGAAGTCTTTATCCCAGAATCCAGATGTGGACTGACAACAACAAAGGCAATTACAATGAATTACGTCGTCGCCAGCAACTAGTGATAATATATTCATGCATGATTTAATTTAATTATATTTAATTTTATATTCTAATTCTGGTATAAGCTTTATCAATTGATCGATAGCATGCAGACATATTGTAGTCAATATTATATTCATGTGATCACGAATTCAGATTAATTAGTTAATTTGTTATAACTATCACATTAATTTAGTCCGGTTTGTTTAAAGGTTGCAGGTTGTAAATTTTCACAAGGAGTCCTAGAACGAAAGCTTTCAAAGTAGGTGATTTTGGATATATTCATTACTATCGAATTTGCAACCACTTTAACTTTAATGTTAACTCTGAAAACTAATTTTGTGACAAATCTTGAAAGTTAACAAAAATAATATGAAAAAAGTTAGATACTCAAGTTAGTATGGTCGGATTTGCTTTCGGTGAAATTCTCATCTTGAGATTATTGCAACTTCTTTTCATATACCTATATAATTTGCGATTAAGGTGCTGTCATAATGTCTCTCCCAAATTTTGATTTTCACTTTCCGATCATCAAGCTGTGACATAATAATGCTTTAGGAAGTCTTTAGTAAAGCTAGCCAGCTAGCTAGCGCAGGCCTGATATCGAATATATATTTCAAGTTCAAAAAAATTACACAATATGTGATCAAGAATATAAATATTATTTAAACGTATACGTAATTTTTATAAATTAATTCATATTGAATATTATCACCAATAATTATAATATATGCATTTTATATATATATATATAAGGGATAAATATTGAATAGTTCCAAATTAATCGGCCATGCAGCACTCGATAGCTGGCTGCAATTAGATTAAAAGCTACCAATTTTTTAATTATGGTCAATAACGTACAATATTGTAGATATTTATATATATTTTTCCTGGAAGATCGTTACATCATTACAAATATAATTAATTTTGATATATATTTTTATTATAATTATAGTATTGCTGCTAAACAACATAAATCAATATGATCAAATAATTATAAGATCATATCAGACATGGTCGATTGAAAAGACTTAAATTAACGTTAATTATTTGAAGAAACAGACAACCTAAAGTAACATATTATAAGGAAATACAGACTAGACTAAATATAACTGGACCATTAATTACTCACTTGTTTTAGAAAACAAGCGAGACAGAATCACACAAACTGTCAGACTCAATTGGTTGCGTCGGGAGACATATATAAATCAAGGGAATCTCTAAAAATAGGATCGCAACACCTGTTAAGAATCAATGACGTTATAATTATATTCGTATTCTGGTAAGTGGTAAGTTCTAATTGTTACTGTAAATCTGAGAAGATAGATATACGTCCGTATCTTATTTTATACTATCTCTTATCGGGGTCACATAGGTTCGTAATTGAGTCCCACATCGTCTGAAAATGTACATGTCCAGAATAGTAGTTTAAAGATTAAGTAGAGTATATATTTATTGATAGTCTCCCTTATCACAATTTGAAATGCAATGGCAACATTTACTGTACTCAAAGTTAAATTATCTTCTATCTTCAAAAAGTAATTTCAAATTACGACATCCAGTATTTAGTGTACTAGAATCCTAGATACTAAAACATAGAGCGGATATGTGGTCTGTCTTCTACAAGATGAACCAGCTCGTAAGAGATTTTACAACTTTTCACCAAACTCCATGAATGACGTTTCAAGTATAGCAAAATAATACAATGTGTTAGGAATTAGAATCTAACAAATCAACTCAGGGAAAAGGTACAACTTGCAACTTCTAATATATGTTCATCCACGGCTGAACCAAGGCGGTCTGCTTGCATCTTGACGTTGCGCAATCGTGGAACCATCGAAGATCGTAACGTTTTCGCTCTTCATCTGGCAGATTGCACACTCGGTCAAAAATGGTTATAGTAATATGAACTGGTCCAGTATTGCTGGTTCAGCTTACCCGTTAATAAATGATATTCTATTTAAAGAGAATCACCACGTAAATATCTCTCTGATCACTGAGCGATAAGGCGACGTTTCCGACCCTGAAGAAGTCAAGACGGTTTTGACACTTCCAGCGAACCTCGAACCATCAACAAGGATTTTCACCGAAATATTAAAAGAAATATATCTGATCTGAAGTTGTAACACTGCAGATTACCATTGATACTTCTTAAGGACCACACAGACACAGACACCCCCCAAGATGTGGAGATGGAAGGACAAATCCATATTCTCATTGATCAAGTTTAGGTTTTTCAAATATTTCATACCTTTCTTATATCTAACAGCAATTCTACTCAGTATCTTAATCTTCAGCAAATCTCATTCATCATCATATAAAGATAAGGATCTCAAAATAGTCTATGAAGATCCGTATTCAACCAAGAAGAAAGAGATCAGAAGTTTCAAGTCATTCCCTTATACAGCAGATGTGTCAGTCTTGCCAAATGCTCCTTTTAAACATCTACAAGATACAACGGATATAAGATCCACTTATGCAGTCTACTTGGAAAATGTGAGCAACTACTTGAAAAGAGTAAAAGAGTCCAACCCTCCCAAATCGCCACCTTCAGTGGATTTCCATTGGTCTGACTGGATCGAAATGAATGTCTTGAATCCAATAATCAAAGATAAACCAAACTGCTTTAGGATCGGGGCTCTTGGTTCAAATATAAGGACTCCTTGGCCAGGCTGTATAGAAGATTACATTATTCAATCTGGAGAAGAGGAAGATGATAAATTGGGGTTCAAATTCACATCACCTGCAACACAACATGAATCTGATTTCAGATTAGCTTTAAGAGCAAAATCATACTTGTATACAACAACTTCAATCCCAGATAGAGTTATATTCCTAGGTGGAGAGTTAGCATTTGTTGTCAAGATTGCAAATAAAAATAAATTAGCCAAGAATGGTATGTTGGAAACATACCTTGAAAGAAAATCAAAGCAAACTGGACAGCTGGAAGACGACTTATTGGTTGCTCCAATAAACCCCATGAAAGAATTAGAACTGATAAGTGAGTCTCTTGGAAGACCTTTACTGGATCTTGAAGGGGAAAGATTTGCATACGTTGACTTGGACGAATCAGCATTTGAGTATCCAATAGATGAAGATAAAACACAAGAATCATTAGCAGCAAGAGAAAATAATGAAAAATATTTCTTTGATGTTATGAGAACATATCCTGAAAATGCTGAAGATTATGAAGTCTTGAATTATGATTGGAGATTTTTCAATAAGAAATTAAACAGATTCCAACATCGTTCTGCCTTACATTATACTATCAGAGCATGGTTACAAATGACTTCAAACTTGGGACTCACAGCATGGTCTTCTCAAGAATCATTGATTGGATGGGGCAGGAATGGATTAATTTTACCATGGGAAAATTTAATCCATTTTGAAATGCCTGCACAAGATATAGTCAGATTGGCAACAAGTTTCAATAATTCATTAATTATAGCTGATCCATCTGATGGTACTGGGAATTTTTTACTTGATGTATCACCATACTTCTTAGAAAGAGCAAGACATAATAATGGTGGAGCATCACCAGAGTCTCCAGATGCCAGATTCATTGATACTAGAACTGGTGTATACATTGAAATCACAGGAGTTATGAAGAGTGATACCACATTACCTGATAGAGTAACTTCAGAATTCTCGAAAGAAGTTGAAGAGAAGAAGGAAAAGGCCATTTTCTTTAATAGTGGTATGGGCAATTTTTATTATATCGATGAATTACTACCATTGAAAAAGACAATCTTTGAAGGAAGAATGGCTAATGTCCCCAAGCAGGCAACGAAGATAGCTATAAGAGATTATCCAGATGTTGCTGAATCAACCAATTTCTTCAGCTATGCATACCAAGATCATTTAAGATTATGGGTCCCTGATAACAAATGTAGATATGTTCCAAATGAAGATATCGACATTTTTAATAGTGGAGGGTCCACATATATTGGTGCCTGTCATGACGATAACATATGGACAGAATATAATTTGACTAGTAAAGCCACATTATTCAAGAAATATGAAAATACAACTTTGAATACTATAGTTGTTGGTATTAAAGACGAGTTTGGTTCATTGTATCCCGATTTTTGGTTGAATGATAGGATTAAAAATTTAAGAAGAAAATTTGGATATAATTATAAATCTAAAAATATCATATTATAGTTGATTTGCATTTGTGTTTATAGAAGGTTGTATTTATTGTTATTCATTCATTTGTTGTAGGTATTGTATAAAAAAATATCTAGAGAAGGAAATATCCCGCATCATCAAAAGAATACAACACACTTATTTTTTGTTCAAGACAATATATTGATTCTTCTGCAGATGCGCATTTGATCTATGAGATTTGTTTACTAAACACACCAAGGAATGTCATGTGTCCAGAGATTAGTCCCAATTAACTTTTGGAGAAATGAAATAAAAAATTTAAGAAAAAAATGAAAAGTTGATTTAAATACCAAAAAAAACAGATTTACCCGGATTCACCATACTATTTCGTACGATTTTATGTCAAGGGGGATATTGTCCAATGATTTATGATAGATTCGGCCAGCTGATATCTGATTCAGTAAAGTCTAAAACCTCAACAAAAACCTGTGAAAACAACTAAAATGAACCGATGATCCAAGGGACTCAGATGGCACATCACTTAATAACCAACAACTCAAATATTCTACTAGGAACCACAACTCTAAAAGCCAGATCCCACCAATAAAACAGCAGAGATCCCGTCACGTGAAGATAGCGCTTCGGCCAAAATTGAAATTTCCACTTGAAAAATTATAAGAAGAGTCATTTCAACAAAATTTATTTCCAACAAAAGATCATCTAATCAAAATGGTCAAGTAAGTGGTATAACAAAACTTATCTGTATTTTGAAGTCTGTCTAACAATTTTCAGGAAAGTTCTTTTATTAGGTTCAGGTTTCGTCGCCAAACCAACCGTTGATATTTTATCAAAAACTCCAGATGTCCAAGTCACAGTTGCATGTCGTACTTTAGCTAAAGCTCAAGAATTAGCTGGTTCAGTTGCCAAAGCCATCTCCTTGGATGTCAACGATACCGCTGCTTTAGATGCTGAGATTGCTAAAGTTGATGTTGTTATTTCATTGATTCCATACACTTACCATGCTACAGTTGTTAAATCAGCTATCAAGAACAAGACAAATGTTGTTACCACTTCATATATCAATCCTCAATTGATCGAGTTAGAACAACAAATCAAAGATGCTGGAATCATTGTTATGAACGAAATCGGATTAGATCCAGGTATTGATCATTTATATGCCGTCAAGACCATCGATGAAGTTCACAAAGAAGGTGGTAAAATCAAATCTTTCTTATCATACTGTGGTGGTTTGCCAGCTCCAGAAGATTCAGATAATCCATTAGGTTACAAATTCTCTTGGTCTTCAAGAGGTGTCTTATTGGCCTTGAGAAACTCTGCTAAATATTGGAAAGATGGTAAAGTTGAAAGTATTTCTTCTGAAGATTTAATGAAATCTGCTAATCCATATTTCATCTATCCAGGTTTTGCCTTTGTTGCCTACCCAAACCGTGATTCTACCACTTATAAAGAATTATACCATATCCCTGAAGCTGAAACTGTTATTAGAGGTACTTTAAGATTCCAAGGATTCCCAGAATTCATCAAAGTTTTAGTTGACATTGGATTTTTGAAAGAGGATGAATCACCAATTTTCTCCAGTGCCATCCCATGGAAAGAGGCTCTCAAACAATTAACAGGTGCTAAATCTTCATCTGAAAAAGATTTAGTTGAATCAATTGTTTCAAAGACTATTTTCAAATCCGAAGAAGATAAACAAAGAATCTTAGCTGGTTTAAAATGGTTAGGATTATTCTCTGATAAATTAATCACACCAAGAAAGAACCCATTAGATACTTTATGCGCTACTTTAGAACCATTGATGCAGTATGAGGAAGGTGAACGTGATTTAGTTGTATTGCAACATAAATTCGGTATTGAATGGGCTGATGGTTCCCTTGAAACCAGAACTTCCACTTTAGTTGACTATGGTTCTCCAGACGGATACTCATCAATGGCTAAATTGGTTGGTGTTCCATGTGCTGTTGCTACTCAACAAGTTTTGGATGGTACTTTATCCACTCCTGGTTTACATGCTCCAATGTCTCCAGAAATCAACAATCCTATTATGAAGATCTTGAAAGACGATTATGGTATTTTCTTGGTTGAGAAAACCATTGCTTAGATAATTTATTTTTAATTTAACGACTTTGTCAAGTTTCTTTTGTAGCTGGACAATATTATTATGAAGATCTTGAAAGACGATTATGGTATTTTCTTGGTTGAGAAAACCATTGCTTAGATAATTTATTTTTAATTTAACGACTTTGTCAAGTTTCTTTTGTAGCTGGACAATATTTGATCGACCGTTTAAAACCGAGATAAATCGAAAAAATTAAATCAGAATTAAATCAGAATCAAATCAGAATAAAGCCATAAAATCAATAAATCAGAAAGTCATCAATAAATCACATATAAAGATGCAATCTCTACCAAGGGCAACAACAGGAGACCAAACCAGAAACTTCTGGAACAAAATAAGACAAAACACCAAAAACATCTCATCTCAATTCCACCAATTATCAATATCAACCGAATCAGATGGTGACGTGGAAAGCGATACATTAATCCACAATTCTCTCGTTCAGCATTTCCAAAATAGACAAAAACCCTTTCCTGAGTGGTTGGGTGTTGGCATGCCTGTTCAAGGGCGTCAAGGACAGATGCAACAGGTGCCAGTTCAATCTGAGTTTCAGCCTACTAGATACAACAGAAATCCCAATGGTAATGGTAATGTGAATCCTAATGGCAATGTTGATTCCAGTGGGAGTCAGAATGGAGGTAGTAGACCACTGAATGCGTTGAAGAATATATATAAAAAAACATCTGACGAAAGACAAGTTCAGAATCAAGTTCAGAATCAAACGCCATCATATAGTAATAGAAATTATGGTCAAACTAGACCTGTTGGTGGTCAAAGACTAGAACAAGGACGTACCCCAGGCGCAACACAACTACAAACCCCAAATCAAAGCCAGAGTCGTGGTCAGGGACACAGTCAAAGATCAAATCAAGAACCAGCGTCTAGTAAATCTGGACAAAGTCAAGGACAAAGTCGATTCAATTACAATAATATGGCTGAACAACAGCCTGCCAGACAAGCATCTTCCGCGGCCAATAGATTGAGGGAAAGAATGAATAACAAGACTACGTTTGAGTTGGCTAGTTCTAGTGTTTCAGATAGTAGTTCAAGTATGAGTGGTTCTAGCGGTAAAGTTAGAGCTACTTGGGGTAGAAGAAATTAATTATTTATGAAAATGATACGATATTTATGTTTCATATTCTAGCGTATGGATTCTGGAAGGTTTTATCCAAAGTTCCAAACTCAATAACATCCAGGATTCCAGGGACTCAGGTTTCAACTTTCAGCGTATTTGTATAATTGTTCCCTAGCCACAAATTCACAATATCACTGTCAGTACTGATTTTAAATACAGAAATTGAGTGTCCCTGGTCAGACCAGGTTTACAGAAGAACCTTCTCTATGGACAAGCACATGTGGAAAACACAATAACTTCAGTTACAACTTGCAATCACAATGAAATTAATAACTAATCTCTGTAGAAATCAACTTCCTTGACCGTCGAATCTCGAATCTCGATTCTAGTTTCCCTAATTATTTCAATTTTCCGTATTCGAATCATAAGACGTATAATATTTAGAGTATACTACAAGTAACAAGACCCAAATTGCAAACAACCAATCTACAGGTAGCTACTAGCGGCTACACGATATTTAATCGTGATTCGTGAATGTGGAAGGACATGGTTTGCGATGGTCTGATAAATAATTAGTTAAAGACTCGGAAGAATACTGCAATTTGCAGACTTAAGTTCAAACTTCAGCTCAACCTAATCCCAGAATCTCTTGAAATAACAAATACTGGTGAAACTTGAAAAATAATATTCTGGAATAAGGCATGGAAAGATGGAATTTGCTCCACAGTCTTTTAGATTTATATAGTGTAATTGTCGCTTCACTTATTAGTTGAGCTAACTAACTACTATCTACTATCTAGTACGTAGAAATTGTGATTACTATGGTACCAGACTCGAGTCTAGACAGAGCTAATAACTGAGCCTTAGTAGACTCGCCTAGTATAAACATAATTAGGGAACTATTTTTCCCCTGAATTTGGAAGACCATTTGGCATTAACCCAATTGGGGAAGGTGACGAGGAGGTATCGCAGAACTTCTGTTGCTGTTGTGCTTGGGTCTGACATTATTGGTTGTGATTGCAGCATATAACCGTATATTTACTGAATCTAATTAATCCTAGATTTTAATTTCTTATACGTTATATGATTAGTATATCACTTGAAAGTCAATTGGTTGAATTCGAATCTAATTTGCAGTATTTTTTTTGGTTTTCTTTGTTCTTCTACAGTACTAAACATTCTACTATCAGTATTCTGCTATAGCTTACAAGTCAACTTGACTTGCAAATGGATGGATTCGTCCAATCAGCGCTTCTTATTTGTCCATATTTTTTTCAAACAGACTCGATCGTGTCGACTTGGTGAACAGTGAACATTGAACTTTAGTAAAAGCCACGACTCACCAATGACCATACAGTAACTCAAGGCAGACCAGACAAGATCCATTAGATTGGTATAGTTTGCGAGTAGATATTTGAAAGTGAGTCTGTCCAATGAGAAGTCGGAACCCCCAGTTGGCAATCAGTGGCACCGTCGTATATATAATTGTATTGTAATTTGCAGTCAATTAGTAGGTAGTATTAATTATTAATTATCATTTATTATTTAGCTATTAATTATTATTTATCATTTATTATTTAGCTGCGAACATGAATTATTAGACCATTGATCAGTGATCGAGAAGTCAAGGACTCAAGGCAAATATATTATGTATTAAATGAGAAATCACTCGGCATTAGCTGAATGATTCATGATGAGAAAATTGAAACTACGTATAACAATCTTGTAAAAGTACTGGTTGGTACTAGTAGTTACTAGTTATACCGGCTACAACTTATACAAGCTACAGTCTACAAGTTATACAGCCTACAACTAGTTAGTAGTCACTTCATTCAGAGCCAGGCTAGCTGATTGAACAGCCGTGTAGCAAATAGTCGACTGCCCCTACATCATAAAATCTATGCTGCCAGCCTATAGGCTACACCAAGCTATAACTACAATTAGCCTACATAGCACACCGTACACGTACAGTACGTGATGGCGACCTGTTTAAAGTTTGAAGTTGTAACTTGTGGGCCGTCACTTGCCGACTACTAACTTCCAAGTCCTTGTAACTCTGTAACTTTGTAAGTTATAACATCGAATCTGTGACTCAATTTGGGTCTTTTTACACAGTACAGCTGCTTCTGCTTATAAGAGTTGCCTGAAGCATGGAAATTTAGGAGCTGAATCCTGAATCTGATGAATTAATAATGCAGTTGCAAGCTGAAAGTTGCCTCGATGGGGCCTCGTTGGGGCTGTAGCGATATTACTTTCTCTCTCTCCCTCTCCACTACAATTGGCAATGGTCCATTGTCCATGGATATCTTCATACAAATCACATTCAACAGTTATCTATAAATCGCAACCACAAAAACAGAATTTTAAGGAAAAAAAAAGATCCAAAAATAAAAGAAATAAAAAATAAAAAAACATTTTACGAGATCCAAATGCGCCAAATGGCGCAAAGTACGACGCCACATCTTCACCGAAGAAATAAATTCTCAAGCAGTATGCGCCCCTAGCCTCACACTCGTCCCAATTGGGCAACCAACCGGAAAGTTATTGGAACCAAAAGTTGGCGGGTCAATTCCTCATGTTTTTATACAAAACTTTTTATAATAAAATAAATAAAATAAAAATTGAATTTACTTCTTCTCAGCGGGAAAATATAATCATCAATTTTTAAGAAATCGCTTCTGGTTATATGTCTGATTACAGGAAATTTAGTTTAAATAATTCAATTCCAACTCATCCAGAAATTGCTTCACTTAGTTTATCACCATTTGCTTAATTATCATCCCACAATCTCTATTTTACAACCTTGATTTGCTCTTGCCCGTGACATTTACAATATCATTTTATATCATTTTATATCCATATTCGCATTCATATTCATATTCAATTCAACTCAATTCAGCATCTTTCATACAAATTTAATTAAATTCAATTTTATAATATCTGGAGTGCTTACAAAAATCATATTTTATAAGTCTCATCATTATTTTATCTTCTAGCGTCTAATTCCAAAAATTGATGTTTCTTACCTAATTAAGATTAAAATTAATGTGGTGATAAAAGAAAACCATTAATGTCAAACTCTAGCTCAAATCTGGATTCAAATATTCCAAAAATTCATAATCCTGGTTTAATTTTAAAAGACAATAACTCAGTTAAGTCACCTTTGATTTATAAACAACAGCAACAACAACAACCTCAATTAACTTATTCAAGCTTAAGTCAAAATGTTATACCGTCATTATCAAGTTTACCATTTCTTTCCCAAAATCAAAATCAAAGTAATCAATTAGCCGCTCAAAATTTGCATAATATACCTTCTCAACAACCTATACTACCCCAACAAGTTAGCCAGGTTGGCCAACACATTCATCCTGACCAAACCAACCAGCAAGTGGTAGGCCAAGCTCGTCCGCTCAACCCAGCGCAACCAAAGATCCAAGGCGGCGACTATATGTATAATATCCCACAAATCTTAAATACATCCATAGGAACAAGATATCCATATCATACAAATCAAGTATATTCAGTGAATAATAACGAACAAGGGAACAGAATCATTTCGAATTTAACTAGCAAACAATCACATCAAAGTACAACAACTATACCTAGTGCAGTTAACCCACCTACTTCGAATGAATCATTCCTTTCAATTTCAAATTTAGTTTATCCTTCGGATATACCTCTGTTTCAAAATATACCACAACAACATGAAATTGAAGAATATGGGAGAAACTCACCAACTATTAAGAGAAGAAGGTCTACAAGGTTTATTAATCAGGATCAGTCTCAAATTAGTCATACACATACAATTCAAAATTCACCAATTCAGACATACAATGAAAGTTTCAATCAACAAGAAAGTAGTAGTTCATCATCAGCTAAAAAATCAGGCAAGACATTAAAATGGACAATTGAAGATGATAAGTTGATTATTCATTATAAAGAGACTCTTAATTATTCATGGAAGAAAATATCAAAATTAATTCATGATAGACATACATGGCAAGCTATTCAAATGAGATACTTACGTTGTTTGAAAGATAGAAATGCAATATGGTCTCCACAAGAAGAATTAAAATTGATCCAAGTATTAAAAGAAGATTGGGAAAATCGATGGAAAAGAATAAGTGTTGCATTAGGCCCTTCATTTAGTAATGAAAGATGTATCAATAAGATTCAACTGTTAACTAAAATTATAAATGGTGAAGACGGTGAACAATGTGATAAAGATTTGGTTAACCTGTTGAGTGATGAACAAATAAGGTTATTATTGAAATATAACGGTGATTATGATGATATGCCTTGAAAAAAAACTGTTAAATAGATTATAATTGTAATATAATTTTGAAAAAGTTAATTGATTAATAAATAATATATTGTTAAAAAAAACTTAATTAAAAAACCATATATAAATACAATAATTGATAAAAAGGAAAACCTATATCTTTAGTAAACAGCAACTCCAGCGCACCCATCCTTAAAACTTATATGAGAAACCATATTTCTTCTTTTTTCCCTATTCCTAACAATTGACTGATCCATCTCATTCAATAATAATAATCTATTAACATCCCTTAAAGAATCTCTTAAATAGTTCCTAACAATTCTCAAATATTCTGTATGCAAAGTAGTATTCAAACTTTCAATTGAAGTAGTGATTGTATTAATATAATTTGCCGAATTTTTAAAGAAATCATTATCATTGATATTCTTCAAGTCATTGATTGTTGCGATATTGATATTCTCCAATATCGATAAGAATTCAATACTTAGGATGAATAAATAGAACGCACTCATGAGAGGATGATACCTCATATCCGGGTCTAGTTTCTTGATATTAGATAAAAGATGAACACATTTATAAAGCCAATTGATTCGATCATTGCTCATAATTATGTCAACTGGATTATCCAATCTTTCAATAGGTTCCCATACTGGTGAATTGGTGATCATTCCTTTCAATATTTCTGTGTATAGCAACGAGTAACCATAATCATTACACGGGATAATATTTTTAGATAAATTTATCTTGTTTTCAAAATTCTTCAAATACTCTAATAATGTTTCCTTAAAAAGGAAATTACTTGTTGAGTTTTTCTTATATTTGTTGTATCCTCCCAATATTGTCAGGTATGGCAATAACCATCCATATGATCCACTACGCACAATATCGTGTGCAATACCTCTCGGGGACCCAGAATCTTGAGCAGATGGCAAGTCATAAATCTCCTTATTTCTCCATACCTCATCCAGATGAGGATGATACAATCCAGTACAGTCTGAATCTCGAACTTTCAAACCTTTACCACACAGAAATGTCCCGTGTCTATCAAGCATATACAAAGTCCACCATATTCTTCTTCGTTCATCACGGTATACTTCTGAAACTTTATACATTGGATCAATTTCTTCGTTGATTTTCAAATTCATTGCTGCTGATACTCCTGAATCAAACCAGTAAATTGTATCTAATGGTGAGGTAGCTGCTGGCGAGCATGCACCTAAATGAATATAAGTCATGATATCATCTATACTACCAGCAGATTTGTCCAGAGGTAACAAAGTAAATACATGTTCGGTTATTGTAATACATAAATTCTTTCTTGATGTATTTGATAAAAATGGATGCTCCATATCGATAAACGCCAAAGCAATGATTGATAATAATAATGCCAGAGAACAGTTTCTGAAAGGACGAGTTTGAGATTCCTCTATAGTTATAAGAAAATCATATGGTCTTAATAACGAAGCCATTAAGCACGGAGGTGATATTTCTTCAAAATAGTGTTCTAGCGCTGAGCAGGCTACTTCAAGCGGCAACCCAAAAATAGATAAAATCGACGCTATGGGCAAAAGCACCGGATAGCGACACTCTTCCTGTTGTAGTATGACCTGTGGTAACGGTGGCGGCAACACTGAAGCGTTTTGCATTCGATCATTGGGTGAGTCAATTGCAAAACTCATTGGTGAAAAGTTGAAGTTGTTCTGTGGCGGGGTATTATTGAAAAATTTTGGTTGGACATTGATGTTGTCCATTATAGCATTATTAACGTTATCACTTCCATCGGAGAATCCAAGGACTTGTTTACCATCATTAAAATGTGCAGCATTAGTATGGCTTTCAATGCGGTTTTCAGTATGACTTTGGATTTCACTTTCAATATTTGCAATCTGATACGTCTCTTGAAGTTTTTCTTTCTTCAAGGTATCCTTTCTCTTCCTAATAACCTTGGGATACTTATCACTTGCTCTACCTCTTTTCTTTTCAATTCTTAAATAAGTGCACGTCAAATTAGATCTCGAGCAATGTCCACATGGGAAAACACCATCACATTTTGTTCTTCGTGTGTTACAGGAATCGCAAGCTTTTTTGATTCTTGCCTTCTTTGTATCGATATTAATTCTTGAACTAGAGTTTTCACTATCATCGTCATGCTCTTCTTGTCCATCATCAATTGTTGCAGGATATTTGATAGCTATATTTCCAGGAACACAGATTTCATTCATCCTTCACTCATTTAAACGATAGAGAACGCGGTTTTTTCAAATCAAACTGGTAAGATAAAGCCCAGTATAAAACTTATTCTTTTGATATCTTTTCTGTGATATTCAACTATGTTATTTGCAACCGATTATTCAGTCTATTTGACGTATTTTTCAGGGTGAGATAATCAAACTTGAGTCTGTGATGAACGCCTAAATGATTGTGGGTACGGGCATTTCAATTCTTCCAACTAATTCGAAAATTCCATTTAGATCCCGTGATCGCAAAATATTTCCCAATCGAGTAACTTTGGCGAAGGGGAATAAAATCCAAAAAACAATTTTTCTACAGTTTTGATAGGGAAAATCTTTGTGAATTATCATTGTGTTGCAGTGCGAGTTAGTTGAGATGTCTGTACTCGTTTTCCCATAGATCACGGCCTCTTTTGAACCAGACTGGTAGTTTTTCCTCCTTCGGAAGCTTAACTTGAACGATATTGACTTTTGAAAACTGGATCACATCAACGTTCAAGATCTTGTAGTAGTTGATATCATACTCACAGTTTTCGCTACTCCCAAGCGACTCTTCACTCATGACCAGGTTGACTGAATTTGGAGGCGACTCTTCGTTGATCGTTTCATAATTGAAGTCATTTTCATCATCTTTTGTCAATTTCTTTTGTTGTTTCCTCAATTCAACCAATCTCAACAAGTTTAATGGGATTTGTGGTGAACCTGAAAGTAGTTTCTCATCATCATCTTCTTCGTTATCTATTTCGTGTATCGAATATTTTCTAAACTTTGGCGGTGATAGTTTCATACTTCCAAAACTTCCGAAACTGCCTTTCCTGGAGTATGATTTTGGTGTAAATTTAACACATTGAGGAGGTATTGTATGGTTTGTTGGTGACTGTGATCCCTCAGATGTCGATTCATTTTCAAATGGTTTCAATTCTATCTGAATCAACTCTAGAAATATCTCTGCAAAATAGTTTGCTTTATTTGAGCAGTATAGCCTATATTCATTGAAGATTGAACTGAAATTCCATTTTTGTATCTTTCTCAAGATACCAATCAACGTAGCAGTCGAGTCAACAACCAACACATTACACTTATCTTTATTCAAAATGATCTCAAAGGCTTTCCGTATGATATTCGGTTCTATGAGCATCCATTCGTTATCTTTCTTCTCTGAATCCAGATTCAATTCAATCTTCTCTAGTTGGTCAGTGATCGTTGGATGATCTGGGTCCAAATCGATATCGTTTGATGAGGTTGTGCTAACATTTCTTGAGTTCGAATTCAATATTGCACCTTGATTGCCGCTAGTGTGTGTATGATTGTGATTGTGATTATGAGTGTGGTTGAGATTGTGATTTGAGATTTTCAACCCGCCCAAGTGGTACAAGTTGGTCTTATTGTCTTGCAAGAAGTTCTTCAAAGGCCTGGCAGGTTTCTCAGCGTCCAAGTAAACCAACGACTTCAACTTCAATGTTTCCAAAAATGCAAAGTTTATAGCGTCTATTTTACAGCATCTGTATATTCCTTCTTCCACCAAACCAAAATTATCCGGCGGAACGAGCATTGTGACGAGAAGCGCAGCGAGAACGTCAATAATGTGAGCTCAGTAACTGGGAATGAGAAAAAGTGGTTCAAATCAGCAAAAAACTCTGGTGGAAAACCATCAAAATTGATCTTTTTTAAGAACAAAAAAATATTCTGAACATGTGATCGATTACGGAAAGAAGAAATCCAAACAAGAAAAGCGTCGCACGACAATAAAACGTTGAAAATTTTCGCTGATTTTGCATTTCTTTCTACAATGTGGACAAGTTTGATCAACTGATCTTAATGTGTGAACTTTCCGCTTCAAAATAAAGCTATTTTGAAGAAAATACATCAAGAAGTAAAAATAATTTACACAAACTACACCCAAAATAAATCACGAATATTGTCTAAATTTAAGTAAACTAACCTCTAATAATCAAATCATCTGGAATACCTTCATATTCATCGTAGTTCATAAGCAAGTTGATGTTCTGTAAACATTGAGTTGAGGCACCTTTCAATAAGTTATCGATGGTTGCAACAATAACAACTCTATCACCATCGGAACTAACAGCAAACCCCCCAACAACAACACCATGCTTACCACTTATATCTTTCACTAATGGTGGTTCACCTGTAACAGTGATTAATTGTTCACCTTGGTATCTGTCTTGGTACAATGCTCTTATGTCTCTTGAGGATAACCCCTTTTTAATTGGAATTGAAATGGTATGGGTTATCCCTTGAAACCATTGTGCAACATGTGGCATGAATGCAACTTTTTGGTTCAATCTTGTTGATATCTCACGTTCATGGATATGATCAGTTAATGAATACGGAATCAAGTTATTTGATAAGAATTTTGTATCATTTTTTGGTGATGGTTTAGTTCCTGCTCCAGAATAACCGGAAACACCAAATACATTTGGTGTACCAGTTAAATGCTCTAAAAGAGGTTGGATGGCAATTTGAGCTGCTGTAGCGTAACAACCAGGGTTGGAGATTCTTTTGGCTTGGGCGATTTGAGATCTGTTGTTCAATTCTGGTAAACCGTATACCCAATCACCAGAAGTATCAAATCTATAATCAGCAGAAAGATCAACAATCTTTGATTTTGAGTTACCAACAGAGTCAATAGCATCAACAAACGGCTTACAGACCCCATTTGGTAAAGCCATAACCCACACATCAACTTGGTTTTCGGTTTCTAATTTAACAATATCTTCAACTTGCAAGTTATCGTAAGTGATTTGTTTTTTATTGTACCCTTGTAATTGTTGGCCTTTTAATTCTCTTGATGAAACATGTGTTAATTCTAAAAATGGATGTTTATCAATCATATTGATTAAGTTTTGACC
Source organism: Cephaloascus albidus (assembly GCA_030575015.1). Classification (NCBI taxonomy): domain Eukaryota; kingdom Fungi; phylum Ascomycota; class Pichiomycetes; order Serinales; family Cephaloascaceae; genus Cephaloascus; species Cephaloascus albidus. The sequence goes on from JAJMGN010000293.1 coordinate 20,561, forward strand.
AGTGAATCCTCTAGCCCCGATTAAAGCAACTCTAGCTTTAGTCTTATTTGAACCTTCTCTCAAAGGTGGGTTTGGATTGGTTGTTTGCGAATAGAATCTCTTATTAATCATTGGTTTGGTGAAAGTACTGAAACTTCTCTTTTGAGATACTGCCTCACTCAGTGATAAACTTGAAATGATTCTAGAGTTGTCAAATTTTTTGATCAATTTGGAAATTTCTTCAGTGTTTAATCCATACCAGAATAAGATTTCTCCATTTTTAGCAAATGAACCATCAGATTTTGTGAAATACCAACTCAAATTTGAGTCATTTTCATTTATGATCCAGTAAAGAGAACTGAAATCTTTCTTGATTGAGTTGAAGATATTATCAGTAACATTGTTCAACCATCCATTCTTACTTGATAAGAATTTATCTAATTTTGGTATATTATCAGTGTTTGCAGAAGCATCTAATACTATAGCCAATACTTCCAATGGCTCATCACCATAAGATTTGAAAGTGGTATCTTCTAAAGTTCTTAAATATGAAGCAACGGATAATTTACCAGATTGAATTTCGTTATCTCTTAATAAAGCAGATCTCAATAATTCAGGTTCACCAAATTCTTTCAATGAGTTTCTAGTGACTAATTTATAACCTCTTCTAATCAACGTACCCGCACCAGAATCAGTGAATAATTCTTTTTGTAAATCATCAACATTGATAATAGCAACTGAGGAAGACCTAGGTAAATGGATTAATAAATCTCTAATCTCTTTGATTTTCAATTTTGTTCCGTATTTAACCCAACTTTCTTTCATCAATGAGTCGTATTCTTCATCTAAGTTTATAATTGAAATTTTTTCACCAGTGTTTCCGTTTATAATACCACCCTTTTCACTTAAGTAAACGATTTTTAATGGTTCAAAGATACGAGCCAATTCGCCAGCAGCAACATCAGCATTGACGTTTAAAATTTGTCCTGAAGGAGTCTCAGCCAATGAAGTTAAGATTGGTAAAGCACCTGCGTTTATAGAGGCTTCGATTGGATTTTTGTTGACAGAGTTAATTCTACCAACCAATTGGTATTTGTCTTTATCCAAATACTCTGCACCAAACACACCAGCAGTGATAGGTCTGGCATGAACACCCATTTTTTCCAAAGCAGTGACTAATCTCAAGTTTTGTTCCAAGAAACATTTTCTAACCACTTCCATTGTCTTTGGACTGGTTATTCTTATCCCGTCGATGTAATCTGGTTCAACACCTTCAGCTTCCAACAATTCATTGATTTGGGGACCCGTACCATGCAAAACAATTGGGTATAAACCAACATGGTATAAGAAGGCCAAACAAGAGGCCAATTCTGGTAATTGTTGAGTTATGATGGCACCACCGACTTTAATAACGGCGAATTGTTGTTGAGAGACAGAGGTGAAATATTTTAAGTATTGTTCCACTTCTCTTTTGGAACCAATGTTGTTCAAAAGCTGGACCACTGTGGATCTAGTTGAATAGTCTCTTGAAGATGAAGCAGAAATTGAGGAGGCAGCAGCTGAAACGCTAGATTGGCTTGACATTGAACCACGAGTACTGGTGGTTAATGAGCTTGATTGGGTGAGAGAACCAAGTGTTGATGGACGAGCCAACATCTTGGATACCACTCTGGAGGCAAAGGACTTGGCTGAGTGTCTAAGCATTGTTTCCTTTGAGTTGTCTTTCTATGAAAAAAAGAAGCGAAAGAAGGAGAAAAGTTTTCAATGAAACCACTAAAAAATATTGGATGGCAGATATACAAAATCCTGACCGGTCACGTGCTAATGTTCCCCAGTTGAGTCATGAAAGAGATTCTGCTCTTTCAAAGAACTAGCAGCCAAGTTTCGCTGGATTAGGCCACCCATATAACACTTTACAGACTTCATAATCATCTATACCAGCAAAAAATGCCCCAATATCTCTTCAAATGCTGTTGAGACGCAGTGAAAAATTTGCCTTGGTGTCCGGGTTTGTTTAGCGCGATTCGAAATCAGTAAAACTATTTTTGAGCCGCAATTTATTTGGTGAAATTGAGATCAGTTTTATTGGCAAATTATCGTCGCAAAATTAATTTGGGATCAGGGCGAAATACTGGCCAGAGCAATAATTTAGTCACAGAGTCGCAGTCTATGGAGTTTCTGAGTCTAACAATAAATTATAATAATTGACCAAGTTCTAACTGCTAATTATGACCTCTCAAATACTCTCGTCCATCTTCTTTATATAACCTAAAATGCACAATTAAAAATAAAAGCAATAACGTTAATACGTCAAAAACAAACAAAAAAAGACAAATTGACCATATATACCTGGAGCATCCCTATTAATATTATAAATCATTATAATAATATTTAATTATATAAAACCTCCTGTTCACAAATTTTCCCTTTATGCGTACTTAACCAAATGACAACAGATACTGCAAACTGTTCTTGGACCTTGAGAGGAAACCAGGTATTTTAAACAGCTCACAACACCTTCTCTCCCTATATTGAAGCCCATTTAAAGACATTAATAGGAGATAAATTCAAGCTTCACGACTATTCAATGCTCTTGAGATTGATTCTTCAAAGATCGTACCTATCCCTCGATCATGAAGCGGGCTTCCAATATCTCTATATACAGCTATGAATGATGTGGCATACATCCCGTAACAAAAATCAAACATCTTTGTAACCTTTCTTTCAATATCAAAATAGCTTATACCTGGTGATGTTTTGAGACTTTTGTTGAAACAAGTAACATTTAATCTCTTCAAATTATTGTGATAGGCTTCATTTATCACACTGATTTCTTCCCTCAGCTTCGTACCAAACATGGTACCTTCCTTTAGGTATATAAGATTCATCAATTGTTTGCTTATCGAATTGTAAAGCACAACCTTCAAGTTTGTCTCGTCAGATAAATTTAAACTTTCAAAATAATTATCGATATACCCAAAACATAAATCTTGATTTAACCCATTTCTTTGATATACAAGAAACTCTTCAGAAGTGCATTGACCTAAAACATGATGTGCAATAATATCTTGCATTGAATGACTGAATTGCCCATTGGGTTTGAAAGCCCCATCAGTGGATTTGAGTGTGTGTTCCACAAGGTGGAATAACTGAACATATAGCTCATCATAATTAATTGCGCTGGATATTGAAGTACCCGTAGTATATATGGTATTATCGACCATTGATATCATTTGAAATGTCTTATGAGAATATACCGCCTTGAGAACAATAACTAAAAGGCAAGTGATCACAGTAGTGCGAATCAATAAGATAACATATTTTATGTCTTCCTTAAAAAGGAGTAGTTGTTCAGGTAATGAATTACCTTTCTCTGTCAAGGATACCATTGGTTCAGTGAAGAGGTTGAGTAAGTATATTTGAAAGAAATATTCATGGCACTTGAAGTTGTTAACATACTTGTTTGCTCTCTCCTTTAATAAGTGTTCAGAATCTATCATTTTCACAAAATTTGTATCATATTTCGTAATGAATTTGAACAAACGAGGATTCCTGAAATAAACTTCTTTGAAGTGCCTCGTAGATAATCCTGAGAAACATAAACGCTCGAAAACAGAATCTCTATCATAATCGATACCCTTTATTGCATGCTCACACCACCTGATTACAATATCTTCAAACATAATTTGATAAAGTATCAAGTAAGAAACAAGGAACTCATCATCAACTTTGAAATCATTTTCCTCGACACATCTGAGTAACTCATCGATTTGCTTTCTTCCATCTTCACAAATAAGATCCACACTACCGCCCAGTATTTTGGCTAGAAACGATAACAAGCCTGAGAAATACGTTTTTGCTGATATGCCTGTCCTGTGGATATTATTAACCGTGTATATAAGCACATTAGTGTGCTCCCTTTTAGATTTGACGTCTAAAAGATATAAAACAACGTAAACAAGTAAACTATAACTAAGTTCTTTGATACGGATTACTGAATTTTCAACACCAACCATGGGGACATTCTCTATAATGCCTCTCACAGCTTCAATGTGAGGAGTTAGTATTAATGTTGATATAATCTCCCTGTCGCCAGGATCATCAATACGACGTCCTTTCCTTCTTTGAATTGATGGTTTCTTAGAACGAAAATAAGACCCAGTTTTTAACGCTACTGGTATCTCCCTAGTTAAGTCAATGTCCTTCTTCATAAACTCAAGGAACAAATCATTTATCACAATCCTTCTCCAAACAGAAACATCAGCCATCGGTGGAATTAAATAGCATCTTGTTGTGCTTAATATTTGTACGACATCGACCGTTCCGCAGACTCTTTGAGTTATTGTTCTGACGTAAAATTCAAAGTTCTTTAACATACGCAAAGGTGTAGAAATACTTGAGGAATTTGATGAACTCGATTCAGATGATCTTTCATTGTCACCACTCTTTGGCACCCAAAGATCTAGAACTCGTTTAATTCTTGAAAGTGATATCTTCATAGGTATGCCTTCTGTTGCCCACAGAAACGTATTTGTATCTTTTGAAAAATTAGATTTGGACATCAGATACTTTGAATCATTCAACTTCTTTAATTCCTTAATCAAATCATCCCTTTGTTTTATGATTTGAGCTAAATTTATATCGACTCCCATACTTTCAAAACGAATTCCATGCTCTGTAGATGTTGCTAACTCTACTTCTGCATTGATACATTCTAACGCCCTTCTACCCAAAAGGATACAACGGTTCAAGTGTAAGTCAGCGTGTATCTTATAAAAGGAATTGTATCTTCTCCAAATCTGAGCAAGTTTTAATCTTGATACACTAAATGGATTCAAGAATTCTTTATAATCAGAACCTGACAATATCCTTTCAAATTCAATGCACATTAAAGTCGCCGATTTATGAAGTAACACAACAACAAAGTTACAAACATCATCGTCGTCGTAAAAATTTTCAGCGTCATTAGGTTCAATCTGATATTGGTATTTGTTACCAAGATTTGTATTGAATGATGGAACCTGCCTTCTGGCTATTGAATCTTTATACTCAATGATAAGTGTGAAGGCAAACAAGAAAACTTTTGAGTTCTCCCATATCTCTTTAAACAATACAGGCAATCTCAATAAGCTCAATAACTCATCAATGAATTTGATGAATTTAGTATTGTTCAAGTAATTCTTCATAATGTATATGAATGACTCAGTTTTAAAGTCCTTCCAAAACGAGTGCTTTTTAAATTCTTTTAGTTTCTTTTCAAGCAAGTATCTTCTTATGCATCTCTGGATAACCAAACTCGCATTATATTCATTTAATGAAACCTGTAATCCTTTAGATGGAGCAGCGATTATGATTGGAGTAGTCCTGCGATTTGACTCGACATTATTTTCAAAAAGGTCTATTTCATCGCTTTCACTGACACTTGAAACACTTTGGGCAATCCCTGCTTTAATCATACTCTCACTAATCTTCTTTGCGCTTAACACCTTCTCATTAATAATTTTTTTTCTATTTCCCACCACTGTTTCAAAATCTTTGATCAACTTATCCTGCAACACCTGGTTATTTAAATAATTTTCGAAGTTCAATTTTTCTAATTTTTCTAATATTAATTTTGTTTGTTTATTCAACTTTGAGATTTTTTCATTCAATTGCGATTTTCTCCTTTCTTCAGTCTTCCTCAATTTCTCCTTCAATGATATTTTGGATTTCTTTATAGGTGTAAGTTTCTTTAATAAAGTCTCTGGGATTCTAAAATTCACCTCCACATCCGATTCATTTCTAGTTGGATTTTCCGAGAATGTATTCTTTTCAACATTTGTGTCTGAGTCAGATGAGCTGGATTGATTATGATGATTTGTATCATGGGGTTTACTCATGATTTCAACTAAATATATCAGTATTTTGTATTAAGAAAGTGGTTTCAAGTTTGAATCTCAGCGGCTAAATTTCCAATTTCAGTCAAATCTTCGTGGAAAAAAGCACATACCAATAAAGGAACGCCCAGAGTTCAATTCTCATCTATAAAAGATCAAAAATAACCTTTTTATAGTAATAATCGATAGTTCAAGGATAAAATAAGTTTAAAAGGTCTAAAAATAAAGTACAATAAATATTTAAAGGAGATTTGAATTTCTTATCAGTGTTTCGTAACCGGAATGAAATTGCAGCAATTAATTATATTAGCCACAAATAAGATGATTCTGAAAACATGAGACAAATCTTGAGAATATGCTCCGTTATTGAGCCGATTTCGTCATCAGGAAGCAATTATGATCAAAAACAGACCCGATCAATACCTACAATAAATTATCAAAATGCAATTGTCTATAATTATACAAACCAAACCAAGCACCAAACCAAATTAACCAAATCTATCTAACTTTTTTATCATTCCTCTTCTGTGTCTGTCTATGATCGCCTCTTCAATTCTCCCTCTCCCTAGATTTCTCTCTCTCTTTCTCCTTCTCCTTGTCTTTTTCTTTATGATTTCTCCATTTAACCTTGATAAACTTCTTTTTCTCATTATTTTCTTTCTTCGATCTCTCTCTATCATTTTCATTTGCTCTGACTGAGCTACTCATTCTTTCAGGTGAAGATGTGCCCATTGAGGAAACCGCTGAGATTGGCGATGAAGGTTCGATAACAATTCCACATGGACCTCTCATGTTATGAATATCATTATACTGATGATTACTCCCTTGTATCTTTAAATGCCCAATAATATTTGAGAACGAAATTGGCGACGCATTTTGTGAATGCGATTTTGTAGGAACACTTAGAGTTTGTGGAGATTTTGATGTTGGAATTATTATTGGTGATGCAATTTTCTTATCAGATTTCGATAATGGTGAATTTCTTAACAGGTTTAATGATTTTAAAATTGATAATTTCTCCTTCTCCTTTTCATCATCTTCAATCAAATCTTCCTCCTCCTCGTCCCTCAATCTCTCCTTTGCTATCAATTCATGAAGATAGCTATTATATGCGTTTTCTCTAGTCAATTGTAATATTTCATATTTTGAACCATCGAACACTTCCGGCCCATGAACTTTTTCAGGCTGATTGTTCTCAGCTAATATTTTCTTGCATGATTTGTTTGATATATTTATCTGATATGGAGAGTTCGGTAGTATATAGTTTTCCATTATGCTATTCCATTGTTCACTGATCTGCACATCTATCAAATCATTATTCACTCCATTTGATATCGCCAAGTCGTTCATGCGTTCATTCAAAGTATCTAAATGAACAATATTTTTATCTTGTTGAGAGTTTGTTGAACATTCACAGGAATATGAATTGTCACAAATTTTTGGCAAAGATATGTTGTATAATTTATGTTGGCTCTCAAGTTCAGCTTCGTAGTTTAACGAATTTATTGGAAATAACTCGTCAACTGAATTTGATATCTCATCTGTTGCTTCAAGTGACCGTAATGATTGTAAAGAATTTGGAGAATGTATTTCATTTGTTGAATCATGAGGCATGTATTTCGAATTAAAAAGATACTCATATTTCAAAATTTCAATCAAGAATTGTAAATTTTCATTACAGTGTAATTTGAATGTATACTTTAAGAAATTTTCAGCAAATGATTTTCTTTGTTGGAAAATGATTGGATCTGGACTGATATTATAGTTGTTTATAGATCTATCTTCATTATAAATGTTCTTTAGCTTGAAGCAGTCATTAACAACCTGCTCTAGTAAAGGATAATGTCTTTTATCTAAATGATCGGTGGAGCTATTAGAGCTCTGCAAAGATGCTGCAAATGATGTAGGTAATGAGTTATAATTATGACTATATGAAATGGGTTTTGTTGGGATAGGGAAATATTCTTTTGGGTTGGATAATGCTGAGGCTGATAAATTGCTTGTACTTGATGTAGTTGACAACGTGGATAAAGAAGATGTTTCCTTCTGATGAATCATGTCAGCATACGTTTGGTGCTGATTCTTTATTTATATGAATTTAGATCTGTCAAAGTTTAATTTAATAGATAAAAATTTAAATCTGATATTTCAATAAAACGTCAAATATCCTATTTCTATCTGGTGATATTTAAATTTCTTTTTAACTCGTGTATTTGAATTCCTTTTTCTTACCGGATGCGGTAACGTTATGTCATTTATTATATAATGCCAATTGTATCATGTGATATATCAAGTGATCTTCCATACGTCGACTTCGGCTGAGCTTCGTCTCCGTCGTTTGGGACGGAACCAAGTCGCGACGGCGAAACCCAGTCCGATAATCAGATAGATCTGATCACATAGACTTGAGTTTGAGATCTTCCATTCTTCACCTTTCAATATGTTACAAGAACAACCCTATCTCATCAGCCAAGAAGCAAACTACAAGTAAAACTGTTATGAATAAAGTCATAATACAATATATATGATAATATGTATAAGACGTATTCAATTAATATTTTCCCCATCTGAAAACTGATTCGTTTGGATTCACTAATTCTCTTTCATTTTCCTTTGCGTATCCTAAACCTTTATTTTCACCTTGAGCTAAAATGGTTTGTAAATAGAAACCAAAATCAGCAAATGAGAACCCTTTGGATAATTTTTCACGTGCCTGTGTCAAACTTTCTTCAGCACTGACGATTTTCTTCTTGTAAGTAATACCTTCATTTTTTTCTACATGTTTCAATAACTCTTCTTGGGAGATCAAATCGGAGTAGACTCTTATCTTATTAGGTAAAGATGAAGGTTGCTTTGATGATACTGAGACAACTGTAAGCCCGATATCTGTGACAGTTGTGATTGGGAACTTGTGATTTGGATCACCTCTTAATGTAGCAACTTTATAGGTCTTGTCTAAAGTCAATGCTGGGATAATCTTGTACATGAATGAGCCTGGAGATGCGAATAATGATGTGATGATATCAACAGTCTTGATACCATTTTTTCTAGCTTCTTGTGAATGCTTATCTTTGAAGCCCAAGATATCAATTGGGGATTTATCCAATTCAGTTCCAAATTGAGATGGAATGTATAATTTTGGTTTGGATTGAATGACGGCTTTCAATAAGACATCCCAATTTGCCTTACCACCAGCTAAACTGATGATAATATCAGCACCCTTAAAAGCTTCAACTAAAGATTCAACTGAATCTCCATCAACTTCAACATACTTGACTTTAGCAGTGTCGGTTTTGCCTTGTTTGGATCTGGTCAAAGCCTTGACTGGGAATTGGAAACTTGATGAGAAAGCAGAGGATTCAAAAGCACTAAGAGTGGGTTTACCCAAGACACCAGAGGTTCCGTAAATTGCAACTGTTGGTTTGTATGACATTTTCTGATAGACCAGGTATAAAGCTATAATAAAGATGAAAATGAACGCCAGCTTCATACAATAATATAGATTCCGCAACACATGTTTCTGTAATTCAGCAGATCAGTATCTTTTTATAGCTCCAGTCAGAGCAGCCATGATTAATAATCCGTGGGATGTATGGTGAAATGGTCTATGCTTATTTAGTCAAAATTATCTAATCGCTCGCAAAGGGCTCACTAACCGTTGTTAATTACTAAATTTTACAAATGATGGAGACAACAAGATATGATCAAAGCAGCGTTGAAACTGAAGCTAGGAGGAGATCATGAAAATGCTTGCAAACAACTGTCTTCCAGCTTATACTTCCATCTTTAAAGCAATTGTGTGTTTCAACGACCAAGTCAGGAACGTAATGAATTTGAGAGAATGTGGAACACAATTGTTCATGTGAACGTCGGTGTGGAAAACAATGGCTTTTCCGTGGTCTTAAACATTGGGAATAGCACAATAACACCAGTTACCAGTGTTATTCTGGAAAGCATATAAATCGCAGTTCCAGATGGGATTCAGGATAACTGTATTACTGGTCCAGTGTCCTCAATAACAATGGTTTGATTCAAATGTAGAATAGTAACTTGAGACATGTCACACAGCTCGTTTCCATGTAAGTACTAAGAGACCTAGAGAGCACTGAGCAGTGTGCCAGTGGGCCGTGGCCCATGAGTGCACTTTCCCTTGAAAAGTAGCTAGATTAAACAAAGGTAAGCCAGGCTTTTAAACTTGGCCTGGCCCTGGACTTAGTGATCACTGCCGTGTTACCGTACTACCAATGTATGAATCATCAATAAAGCAATATAGTATTATAATCAAATTGCAAGACTTAGTTGATTAAGAGATTCAAAAAAGAGGAAGGGAATACGAATCACGATGGACGTTGGAAAGAAAATACAGTACTGTTAAATCAGGTATTATTAATACTGATCAAGTAAAACTACAAGTTGCAACTCAATAAACAAAACCTATTATACCGTAACCAATGCAACCCTTTTCAATCCCAAAAATAACTATAAACTTTCTTCTTTACTATCTGTTGTCTTCAACCATCTATTGTTGATTCATCTGAACTATCAAATTCAGGTGGTTCATTAATGAAAAATCCTAATATACCAGGTGTTAATATGTTTTGTTGTGTAGTTGAATCCCGTATACTAGTATTTTCATTAATATTTTCATTCCCATGTTGAAGCTCATGCTCAATTTTATTCTCATTGTTTTGATTGGATTCAATATTTTGATTGAATTCACTAATTTGGTTCTTTAATTTGATATCACTGTCTTCAGATGTAGGTGGGCTTGTACCATTCGTCCCAAATGAACTTAATCTATTAATGTAGTCATTGTAATTTCTTCTATCATTACTTTCATGCGACGATAAACTTGTAATTGAAGGTGGTGACCTATTACCTCTCGGTAAAAGATTCAAATCATAACCTAAATTATACCCTAAACTTTCATTGCACTCGTTTGTTTCTTCTTTGTTTCCGAAATCGTTTGTATCATCATTTTCATTACCAGGGAATGTTAAATGAACTTTTGGTTTGAAATTAATTGATGTAATAGCTGATTTACAATTGGTATAAAGTAAATCAACCTCCTCCAATCTTAAACCCTTCGTTTCATAAACTGTAAAATAAACAAATATAACGCCCAAAAAGTTAAACCCACCCCACATGAAAAATATCTTGGTTCCCCAAGCGGTAGTATGCGCCCCTGTATCAACTAAATAAGGAGTAGCATACGCAAAGGCAAAATTAACTAACCAGTTAGTAGCAGCTGTCATTGCTATCGCCTTTCCTCTGATAGCCAAACTATAGATCTCACCAACAACAACCCATACCACAGGACCCCAAGAAGCAGCAAACAGAGCAATGAAGGTACATGTAAACCCAATCATCACTTTGTTTGCAACAACAGAATTTGTTGTACACCCCACTATACCAATGATTATATTTGAAACTGCCATACCCAATCCACCAAATAGTAGTAACCTTCTTCTACCTATATATTCAACTAATACTATTCCCGGGATTGTAGCACCAACATTAACAGCATAAGTTGTAAAAGATATCAAATATGATTTATCAACACCAGTTCTAGCGAAAAAATTAACTCCGTAATAAAAAATGAAATTTATACCTGAACATTGTTGGAATGCTTGTAACAAGATACCAGTTATCATTCTTAAACCTTGCTTATGTCTCCCACCACCAGAGCGGAAACAGTCAATGAAAGAAGACTTACCAAATGATAATTCATAATCATGATTTGCTTTAATTTCCACCAATTCTTCAATAAGTCCTGGATCATCTTGAGGTAATCTTCTCAAAATTGATAATGCTCTCGCAGCTTCTTTGATTTTATCATTTTTAACATAGAATCTAGGAGATTCAGGCAATAACCACATTCCGATACCCAATATAAGAGACCATGAATATTGTAAAGATATTGGGATTCTGTATGAAGCTGATGAGTCAATTGAATGAGTACCTTGACTCACAGCGCTGGCCACCAATAGTCCCCAAGTGATAGCCCATTGATACGTTGACACAATGGCCCCACGAACCCATTTAGGAGAGGCTTCTGCTTGATATAGAGGAACCACGGCGGATATAAGGCCAACAGCAACCCCATTTATGGCTCTTCCCGTGCAGAGCAACGGTATAGATGTTGAACAGACCTGAATGGTTGTACCTATATTGAATATGACGGTGGTACATAGTATGATTGCAAATCTTCTTCCAAACCTATCACTGATCATAGGAGCGGATAAAGCGCCAAAAAAGGTACCTAAAGATAATACGGCGGTTATTAAAGAAGTTTGGTCTGCGGTGAAAGCACCACCTGTACCAAATTTGTTTTGAACATATCTCATTTCGAGTAAACCATTAACTAAACCTGTATCGTAACCATACAAAAACCCACCAACAGCAGCAAATAAACCAACCGCTATGGCCATTAACGATGAAGATTTATTGGCGCCTGGAAACGATTCTCTTTCATCCGGGTCTAGGAAAAGCCGTATTAATTTTCTATAGTCCTTCAACAGCTTCATTGGGTATATGATGTGTGACTATGAGAGTATGATGTATATGCTGAGTTATATTATTGATATTCTTATTTTATTTTATGTGAAATTCTATGATGTGAATTGATATTAGGTTGATGAAACTGCGCAAACACAACACGAAGAACGGAATTTTCGAGCGATAAAGAAGAAACAGATGTAAAACTTTTGATGTGTATGTGAAAGGCAAGTGATATGTGTATGAATGAAAAGCTATCTGGATCTCGTCGAAATGGGCGATATAGCGCTAGTTTGGTTTTTTGCGATACTGCTATTTTGATATTTTAATATAGATGATCAAATAAAAGTGGTGTTTGGATGTTTGTCTTTCTCTCACTGTTAAGATAATTTCCCAAAGAGAAGAAACAAGAGAAAGTTTAAAGAGGGAAAATAGAGAGCTGTTACCCGGGCAGAGCGTACCCTTTAATATTTATACTGATTTTACGAGATTTTGTCTTGGTTTATTGATCTTTTTGTCATTTTGATTTGAGGAGAAGTTGACAATTTACAAATAGAGAAGCAGTATGATGAAATATTATGGGTGAGTATTTGCTTTTGATTCTTCCGCCGAACATTTTTCCTTGAATGGCCATTGGCAGATTACCGATTTTGTGCCATTTGATTTTCTCTATTTTCAAGTTGGTAGTTTATTTATATCGTGGATCTAAAAACTTGTAGCCAAATGTGTGTGTGTTTCCGGGTAATCCCCTTTCATGATTTGATTTCTTGATTTTGGAGCAAAAACGATTTCGAATTGACTTTCAGTTTTTTGCAACTTCAATAAAATTAGAAGAGCAGCTCTCTACCGTTATCTTGCTACTGAGATCATTTTCGACAAAGACGTCAATCGTGGTTTGCTGTGCTCTATCTTATCATTGGGTTTTATCCACTCCAGTTTCTTCAAGAAAGAATTGAGCTTTTCAAGATTAGCCGCCAAAAAATATGCCATCAAAAGTTTTACAACCGAACGGTGTCAAATCAGGTAGTCAAATGATTCCACTGAATGATACCAACTTGACTGAGATCAACACATCAACCGTAGAACATCCACCAAGTATCCTTAGAAACAAATCACTCTTCAATTCAACAAATACATTCTTAAAATCACTTATAAATCCAAAGGGAATCAACAAAAATGAATCGCTATCATATTTAGAATTAACTTCGTTTTACATGTATCACTCAATGTTGATATTCTCTTTCATTATCATTTCAGTCTTGAGAAGCTTCCAATATTTATATAGGAGAATAATCATTACATTCGTAATATTGGCATACAATCCATCAAAGACTCCACAATTGATTAGAGATGATGTTAACAAATTGAATAAGATTCCTAAGAAATTATCGTGTATTTTGAATTTGAAAGATGACGAAGAAGAGAATGGTGGTATCGACGGATTGATTAACGATATAAGTGAAATCACTGCATGGACTCTTTCTGCTGGTATTCCAAACTTGTCAATTTATGAATATACTGGAGTCTTGAAAATTAATTTGAATGAAATCAACTACAAGATTAATAAGAACTTGAAATTATATTTCGGATCAGATATACCTATTTACAAAATCTACATACCGCACTCAAACTACTATATCATAAATTATCCAGATTATGAAGATTTAAAACCTGAAGACAGACCAAAAATAGATCTTGAAATCTCATTGATTTCACAAATCGATGGTAAACCAACGATAATTGAATTGACCAAAACGATGAGTGAGTTGGCAGTTCAAAAAGAATTATTATTGAAAGATATCTCGATAAACTTGATCAATGAGGAATTGACATCATTAGTCGGTATAGAACCTGATTTAGTTTTACTTTTCGGTCCAATTTTAGATTTACAAGATTATCCTCCATGGCATATAAGGTTATCAGAAATTTATTGGGAAAAAGATAACAACGAGGTTAATTATGCTATTTTTTTGAGAGCATTACAGAAATTTTCAACTTGTAAGATCAATGTTGGTGCTTGAGATTTATCCCATTCTAATTGCTTTACTTTGCTACTTTGCTATATTTGACTAGATGTCTTTCCATTTTAGTGTTTACTTTTTATGCGACTAGATCTAGGTCTCATTTAACTTACATACTTGATTCATTTGCATACATTTCTTGGTTTCATAAAAAAACTACAATTTAAAGTTTATTTCATTCCTTAATCAGCATGAATCCGATTCGCGAATTGTTATCAAATCAAATCAAATTGGATTCGAGTTGAACTAAGTTATTCAAAAACCCACTAAATAAGTCACCAGTATTGATCAATTCTCGATCAGTATAGTCTGACCCCTAGCCTCTAGGCTCTGCTCAAGCACTAATTACTATCTTAACAATAATAATTGTAAATCATGAAAAATAAAAGATCCTTCTCTCTTTGGCGTTTAAATTGTAGACGCGTCCAACCGCCTAAAATTTGTAACGCTTTCAATTTTCCTTGAGTTCTTCGCGATCAAAAGCCCGTCTTACCCGCCTTTTGAATTGGAAATTTCTCATTATTAAATTCGGTGAATTTGAGGTCGGTGAGCTGTCCAAAATTGATTCTGAATCTTTAATCTTTCAATAAAAGTGATTCTGATAAATATATTTGCCCCTTTTATCAATTAAATTGATTTAGATCATATATTATCAATACCTTTTATTTCATTTAATTTATAGCACTTCATTCTATCAAGGTATGTTTCTTTTTCATTATTAATTGATTCGAGTTTGAAATGTGTTTTGATATTGATTTTGATACACAATAAATGAATGGTTGAT
Source organism: Cephaloascus albidus (assembly GCA_030575015.1). Lineage (NCBI taxonomy): Eukaryota > Fungi > Ascomycota > Pichiomycetes > Serinales > Cephaloascaceae > Cephaloascus > Cephaloascus albidus. Next base: position 35,719 of record JAJMGN010000293.1, read on the forward strand.
TTGTGGTTTATGATTACTCTTGAGTTTGTGTTTGCGTCTGTGTTTCCATTGTTCTGATTTACCCAAGTAGCGCATTCATTTGCCAGTTTAAATTGATTGATCAACTTCAATTTCTTCTGATTTGATGTTTTGTCGATTCAATAACATAACACGTAAATTAGGTCTTCCATAATCAAATATTGAAATCATTCATTTCAAAATAAAATTTAATCAATCAAATTTCTCTTGATAGCAATAATAACTAATAAATAGATGGGTCTTTCAATTTCAAAATTATTTACTGGCCTCTTTGGTCGTAGAGAAATGAGAATTTTAATGGTTGGTTTAGATGCCGCTGGTAAAACGACAATTTTATATAAATTAAAATTAGGTGAAATTGTTACAACTATTCCTACAATTGGTTTCAATGTTGAAACCGTTGAATACAAAAATATCTCATTCACAGTTTGGGATGTCGGTGGACAAGATAAAATTAGACCATTATGGAGATACTACTTTCAAAATACTCAAGGGATTATCTTTGTAGTTGATTCAAATGATAGAGATCGTATCACTGAAGCTAGAGAAGAATTACAACAAATGTTAAATGAAGATGAATTAAGAGATGCTTTGTTATTGGTCTTTGCAAATAAACAAGATTTACCAAATGCCATGAATGCCGCCGAAATTACTGAAAAGTTAGGTTTACATTCCATTAGACAACGTCCTTGGTATATTCAAGCCACTTGTGCTACTTCAGGTGATGGTTTATACGAAGGTCTTGAATGGTTAAGTACTAACTTGAAAAATGCTGCTTAAATTTAATAAGAATTGATTTATTAATTAATTTTAAATATATTTAATGTCCTAAATTTACAGAATATTTATCATTTAAGATTTAATTAATATTAATTAATAAATTATTGTCATTATTTATAGTTATTTTAAAATTTAATCTTATTTTTATATTTTTTATTCTTTTTAGTTCATGTTTTTTATAAGTTAAATCATTAGTTTAGGTTAATTGTATTTTTTATAATTATCTTTTGATGTAATTAGCTGTATTAATAGTTTTACTTTAATTAATATTGATCAGCTCAGTTGTGTTGAGATTAATTATTTCTCCTTGATCGAACTGTGAATCAAAAATGTCATAATTATGCTATAAATTCACATGTTCGTCGACATGAATTGCCAGCTTCAAAGTTTGATTACAAATGTATATACATGTTGATCCACCGTGGTCCATGATTAATTAATATCCTATCTATATAGTGACCGCCAACCTTTAGTTGCGGTTGGTCTTCATAATTGGTCAAATTAATGACAAATATTGGACATCGACAACCGTTCATATTCGATTCGATCTGGTCATGATCCTTCGTTCAATTTAGCTCGTTCAACTTCTGTATATACGATAAGCCGGGTGGTTATCGGGCCAAAATATTAGTGAGCGGATCGAAGCATTATAACACGCCCACATTCAAAGAGAGTACCCCAGCTACAAAAAATGATGTGTGTCTCCGAGGAATAGCTATTTAAACAGTGTAATCATCTCATAACAAGTTTTCCGTTTCAAAACAAGTTGAAAATCACACAGTTGTACTTGTCAGTTATCATTTCTGATCCAAATCACGCTGATTAGAAGATTAGATAAGGTGGGAATCCTCCACGCTCCTCACTTCAAAGTTCAGCGCGCGCTCTGATTTATGGATCCTCCTTGGTCACGAGCCAGGACTCACGACATCGGCTCCACTACGGGCCACAGCACGGTACATGAATATCACGGGATTTCGTGAAGGAAAAAGCAGTCACAAATTATCGTTCTATACACACCCACTCAGTCCATTAAAAATGAATCCAATTAATAATTCGCTTTCGCGGAAAACGTGTTTGAACCGAAAAGGTTTAATAAGTGGGTAAAACTGGTGTCGGGTAATCGCTCAAACAGTAGTCAGAATTAGGTGTGATTTTTTCTTTCAGCAAATTTATTAGTATTTTTGAAAAAATTGTACATATTTCTTACTGTGATTATACCATAAATAAATACAAGTATTCAAAATGGTACGTGTGTTATCATCTTCTGAAATATAATGGAGTGTCTTATATGTCTATGTTAGAGCTATTTCCTTTCCCTTGAAGTGTTTATATTCGCTTGAGAATTACTGAGATATTGAATATTGAGTTTTGTTATATGAATCGGAACTATCGTTGAAAAAAAGTTACTTGATTGAAGTCAGTCATGATGAATTATAGTAGAAAGGATATGAATTCAGCAATAACTTCATGAACTAAAGGCACTTATTGGGATTGCTTGAAGCAAAATAGAGACCATCTACTAACAATCATAGGCCGGTGTCAAAGCTTTCGAACTCCGTACTAAATCTAAGGAACAATTAGAACAACAACTTGTTGAATTAAAACAAGAGCTTGCTACATTAAAGGTTCAAAAATTAACTCGTCCATCATTACCAAAAATTCACACTGTTAGAAAGAATATTGCTCGTGTTTTAACCGTCATTAACTTGAACCAACGTGAAAATGTCAAAGCTTTCTATGCTGGTAAGAAATACCAACCAAAAGATTTAAGAGCCAAGAAAACCAGAGCTATTAGAAGACGTTTAACCAAATTCGAAGCTAAACAAATTACTGATAAAGAACGTAAAGCTAGAATTGCTTTCCCTCAAAGAAAATTTGCCATTAAAGCTTAAATTTATTCAATTTAAAAGATTGTGTTTTTTAGGGTTTTAATTTTAAAATAAATGTATATTTTATAATGGTTTATATCGCTGTAGTTAGGAATTTTGATCTTGTTTCCCTAAAATATGATTCTTTGTGGTGAATATTGCTATTCAGTACAATTCTATAGTAATAATTATAATATGTAAATCAAAACTTTATTAACTATGCATCACTCATTTCAATATCATTATTCAACCTCTCAACTCTTTTCATTTTCTTGAATTCCCCAATCTTCTTCTTTAACTCAACATCTTCGATAACGTCTTCTAATTTTAATGGAACCCTATTGAACGGATCAGTTGAATCACTTAATAAATGAGCCTTGATCGTTGATCTATCAATAGATATTTTTGAGGATGGTAATATAACAGGGTCGACCATCAATGTATACATTAATGGATCCAAGAACTCATCTGGCACTTCACCTAACTCTAATTCTTCATCTTCATCTTCCTGTTTTTGAATACTAGCTAAATTAGCAAACAGATTCAATTTGGTTAAGTCTTCATGTGAAGTAATTCCAAATTTAGATAACACATCGATGGCTCTTGTGAATAATGATTTTGCAAATGATCTACCATCTCTAGCAACTGCAACTATGAATTCTGTTTCTTTTGATAAATTAATATAGACTTGACACAAATCTCCTAATAACTTTTTAGGATCAAATTGATATTTCTCGGGCTCACGGACTTTCAAATCACGACATTTAGGACCAACTAAAGCTGCCAAGTTGTAATCCAACATACCAGCTAATCTGTCAACAATTTCAGGTAATATAAATCCACGTGGAACTTCATATGTGAATAATTTGAATAATTCAATTGTCTTGTTACTTAATCCCACGTATGATTTAGCATGCAGCTCTGATGCTGATAATCTTTGTTGTAATTCTTCATTGGTACCTTCAATGACAGGTTCTGCTCCTCTAGCCCTATTTCCAATCTCAACTTGTAATGAGTGAACTTCAGATAACTCTCTTAATGATTCGTCTAACAAAAATGTAGTGTCATTAAGCATTCTTGCAACGAATCTCACAAAGAATTCAACATTTTCCTTTGAGTATCTTTTCAATTGTGCTCTATAAGAATTGTGCTTCCATAATTGTTCCAATATAACAGAGATATGGTATCTAGCATTGAATTTATCATAAAATTGTGATGAAGCACCAGTTTTTTCAACAGTCACATAAAAGTCTAATAATGAATATAGTAAATTATCACTTATTAACTTATCGCTGTCAAAGATATCAACCATAAATCCTGGTCTATCATCTTGACTTGGCAATGCTCCTATAAATAATACTTCAACTAATCTTGATTTCAAATGTGGGTTACCGACTAACTCAGGACAACGTAATAAGACTATAGAGAACTGAATAAGTTCCTTTAATCTAGAATGACGGACTAGAGGATTATTGACATATCTCAAAATGTTCTTACAGTAATTGACAATACCTTCAATAACAAGCTCCGGATAGTATTTGAATGGGATTGGGCATTGAGATCTCAAAATATCTTGGTTGTCTAAAATGGCAAGGTTATCCTTGTTCAATGGGAGACGAATTGTATTGAATGGATGTTGATGATTTGGATCAATAACTCTGACCAAAAAAGTTGAAGCTCCCAAAATGAAATCAAACACCTCTAATTGTAATACTTTATTACCGAAAAATGAATTTATGGCAGTAGTGAGACTTTGAGATGCCCTTAATTCGCTTTCTAATCTATCAATTTGTACTTGGGCGAATCTAGCAATTGGGTTTGGCTGTGTTTGTTGACCTTGCATTTTCTTGATATGTTCAATTTGTTGTTCTAATTTAGAAACAATGCTCTTTAATCTGTCTTTAAACATGTATAAACCACCAATACCATATTGTAAATAACTCAAAGTTATAAAGAAACAATCACTAATGAAATTATTCTCTGATAAATCATTAAGTTCTCTTTGATATTCTTGAGCTTCAACTATACTAGAGTTGATTCTAGTCTCTTCTGAAATATCTAGCAATAAGTTTTTCTTGAAGAAATAATCCATATCAATCTTATCTAATTTTTTATAAGATCCATCTAAAAATGGTAATGATAATCTCATCAAAACTAATGTTATATTACACATGAACCCATTTGCAGCGATTTTCTTAACATCAGCTTGCTCACCTCTTCTCAAATGGTTCTTATTCACTATAATAGCAAAGTATTTCAATAAATCATTTCTTGATTCTGCAGAGCCTCTGATAATTTTATCAGTCAAGAAGAATAACCTATCCAATAATACCTTGTGCTCAGTTTGAGCTGATTCGGTCGCAGCATTCTTCTGAGCTTTATTCAAGCTGGTTCCTTCAAAATATGAGGATGCAACAACTGGCTGTAATACAGATAACTTGAATATTGATCCTAATATTGTGTGAGATTCAAATTGATGTGGTAATAAATTATCAGGAAGAAATCCATCAATCTTGGTGAAAACTGCGGCAGCTGGTTTGATAGCAAGGATCACTTCAAATATTGTAATAAATTTTGAATATGAATTATTATTCAAGTCGATAGCGTGTAGCCTGTTGGCTAATTCCGGTATTAATATATTTAAGAAATCTAACAAGTATTCATTCTCAATTGCTTGGTTGATTAAATCAACTAAAAACCCACTTGATCTATCGGCTGCGATAACGATATCGTTAACATTATTATTGATGTTGTTATTGAGGAACATATCTTCAATTTGGAAGCAAATCAAACCATAACTTGAAGATAATCTTATAATTTCATTCAAAACTTCTAGTTTGGAGTTGAAGATTACATCTGACTTCTTGATGTATTTTTTGATATTCAATGCCTCAGTGTAACAGTCTTGGAGATAGCGGAATGGGTTTGGAGTACCAATCTCTGTCAAAGCTTCCATAAGTATGCCATCGATAGAGTCCTTCGATAAAATTCCATTGGACTCGATTAAACTGTCATAGGTACTTTCTAGAAGAGGAAAGTCACCATTAGTTGGATCCACTGTGAACTTGAAGATTCTTTCTATCTCAATTCTCATCCAGTTTGATAACGCTTCCTCTTCAGGTATTTCGATAGCAGGCTTCACGGTATTTTTCTGTGGCGGCTGTTTCTTGGTTGGAGCTTGGCTTCCCTCTGTTAAGGGGGGCGTTGGTGGGTTTGAGAACGAAGCCATTGCGCTTGAAGTAATATCTTTGGAGGAATTGGTTCTGCTAATAGAACCGCTTGACAGAGCAGCAGCAGCAGCAGCAGCAGCTAACTTGGCCACTCTTTTGGCTCTGATCTGCAAATGTTAGTATAAGATTCTATCTAAAACCACGGTTTTCCTTAGCGGATTTCACACAACATACATCATCCACACTTTCCATGTTGACGCTGAGAGTTGTCTGAACTTCTGTGCTGTCTCTGAATCAGATAAACTGCGTAAACGACGTCTTTCTATGAGATTTTGCGATAGTGCGATTTGAGAGTTTATCGAATTCAGTTGATTTCTGATTTTCTGCTCAGCGTCAGCGCTTATTCAGCGATTCTTTGATTCCTTCAAAAGTGGATAATTTATTTAGGAAACAAATAATTCTCATATGGAGAGTGTTGAAGGCAGAGTTTGAAGCGTTTCGTCCTTGAGGAGTGTTGAGTATCGATAGAGCCATGGCAGCAACGATGGTATGTGGTCTATTTTTGGGTAGCCCAAAATCTTGGAAGCACAAGCAGTTTTCGGCAGTTTTTATCGCGGTGATTTTTACTAACATATCAGCAGAGTGGAAATATTCCAAATCAATCGGAGACATCCAATCCATATAATATCCAGCAGAGTCTCTATACTGCGTTGTTCAAGAGCACGGACAGGCTTATCATCTTGAGGGTTGAGAAAAGCTTAATAAACTACTCCAAGTCAAACTCAATTCAAGCCTTGAAACTTGATCCTATGAACTCATATTACAGATTGTTGGCTCATCAAATCGCAGATTATTACCAATTGGGACATACGTTGTCTACTGATGGCACCTCTATTGTGGTATTCAAGAGTCCGGACAACAATAGTGCTAATGAGGCTCCCAAAATTAAATTAGGTGATATATCAATCGAGAAGGAAACCAATCAGGCTAAGCAAACTGTGAAACCAAAATTGATAAAAAAGGACTCGATATTGACCAAGCCTAAACTTCAGAAGAAGAAGAGCAGCGCAAGCGAAACGTCAACATCATCGAAGATATATCAACAATCAGATTCAAAAACTAATGATCAAGCTGGGAATAACTCGGATGTTCAGCCAGAAGAAAGCGTGATTTCCGACGAACCAGCATTGGAGTCAGAAAGAGCGTCAAAGGAAGCGTTATACTTATTAGCTAGAGAGAGAATATTTCAAGCTTCAAAAGATGAAGAAGAAGATGAAGAAGAAGACCAAGATGAATCTCAAGAATTTACAGATCATAACGACAATTGTCACTCAAAACCAAATTATCTGGATTGTGGACCTTACGACTATCAACGCTTCAATACTATACCCATTCAATACTTCCAGCAACAACAATACCCAGCTAACCTCAACACGCATATCATCAACCAACAGTATACTAATTATCCCCAGGCATATGGACAAACATACCAACCTCAATTCAACTCAATACTACCAAATCAACAAAATAATTTCTTCAATCCATCAGGTTCGGCCGCTCCTAACTCGGTGTACCCAACGAATAACTATCCAAATAGCAGCAGCTACCATTCTCCACAAAACATGACAAATTATCAACCCCAAGGACCATCGTATTTCAATTACAATGATTCGAATGCCTTGAGTCAACTTAACCCATACATTACGACACCAAATAAATATAAGAAGTATGTGCATAAGAACCATCAGGTATTCGGGACAAGATCAAACTCTAGTAAAGAGGCTCTTAATGATAATATGAATAATTTAAAATTGGGTGAGTGATTTGTTGTTTTGGTTAGTGGAAAAATTATGGTTTATAAAATTGGATCGCTTTGAATAAAGTTCTGGATCTAACAATATTGTAGTGTTTATACTAGTTGATTAATACAATGGATAAAATAAATGACTTGACGCATAAGATATGATATATAAAATGGTAAAAGAGTGTATTAATTGTAAATTAGAGGGAAATAAATTGAAAAGTGATATGAAAGAAATAGTATACTTTCATATATCTCATAGGTAAGTCAATTATAAGAAATTAAGGAAACATTCAAAAACAATCTAAAACCAAAAAGGTTCATGAAAACTTCAATTATTTTGTAATCTGTATAGTCCATGGTAAAGTTAAATGGACAGTCTTGTCATCGTCAATGAATTTTGAAACCGCAGAATAAGAGCCTCTAGCTAACATACCAGAAGGAGCTTCAACTTCAGGAAGGAATTTTTCATAGTATGGTTTTTCTTCGGTGTTTGGAGCGTAAGATCCACATGGTTCTTCAACTTTATCAACTCTGATACCAGCTTTCTTAACACCTTGTAAGTATTTTAAACCGGTGACGATTTCATGTTGAATCTTGAAACGAATTCTCAATTGGTATAAAGATTTCTCTTGAATTTTGAATGGATTCTTCGATAATTGGTCTATTGTCGATTGGTTTTCCAAGTTGATGACGATTGGATCTTTGTCGTTGAAAAGTAAGGCCATCTCTAAGATGACAACTTTACGTTTATCGCCTGGAGCAACTGGTAATTGTGAACTAGTACTCAACCCCAAAGAGGCTTTCCATTTAGCTAAAGATTCATCTTCAGCGTCTAAATTTGTGTATTCATCGATGGTTTTTTTTTCACCAACGACGTATCCTGGAACTTCTTCCGGAACTAAATCATCACCACGATCAGCCATGTTGCAATTTGTTTATGAGTGCTTGTTGTGTTGTTGAGACGGATTCAATTGTTCAATTTGCTCAAAATTAAATCGCTGTTCATTACAAAACTGATCAGAGTTTGAAATCACTGAACATTTTGATTCCTCAATCAAGATTCAAGATCGTGCTCCCAGAAGACAGGGTAATCGGCAAGCCGCAACAAGTCACTGAGCGTCTGCCATAAAAGCTGAAGTAACACAGCCGTTTTGTTGTTTCGCAGCCAAATCTCGCCCAACAAGAACCAAATGAGTTCTCTGGTGAAACAGCTTTGCCATTTGGATCGGGTCTCGTTGGTCTCTTAAATAAAGGTTGAAGACTGAAGCTAATGTGAAGAACAAAGATTGTGCCAGAAGTTGATTAAAGAGTAGTGGAGTGTCGAAACTTGAAAGTTGACCGATCTACTCGAGATGAGAACCTAGAGAAGATCATTTTCTCAACAAAACATCCTGATCGATGAGATCATGAGTGACTTGTACTTTGAAGTTTGATCAGATTTTACTTTTAGGTCTTGAACAGCTACAGAAGTTGAGGTAAATAATATGCCGTAGTATAAACCATCATGAATATCAATTCTATCCTTCAAGATGAGCTTAATTGCGCTATTGATGAGTAGACAAGCATAATAAAGCTCTAAACAGCTATGCATATTACACACATTGTGACTTGACGTTGCAGAACCAATCTACTAACATAATCAAACTCACGAATAATGAAAAAAGTCTAAAATATATAAGCTGTTCGAAGTTCCCCTGCGAACGTAACGTTCGTTGGTTCTCGCTGGCCCAAGCTTCGCTGTTCAGCCTTTACCTTGCTCACAAAGCTCCACTATCTATTTGCGCGAACAGCACCAAATCCTTTTGAACTTCCCACGACAAAGCGTCTACGAAGTCCGAAGGACGAAAGTAGAGCCTTGTAACTAAATGCAACCGAACAGTGAGATTGAAATTATTTCGATAGTAAATTCGACACCATAAAACACAATATAAATGAGAACAACCAAGGTCGATTGAAAGTATATACCATCATAGACTCTGCGATACTATCAAACCTAAAAACTCTTCTTTCTCAACTTCAGCGTCTATTTTCAATAGACTTTTATTGAGAAAGATTACATAAGCTAAGTGGATATGCTTACATAACACAAAAATGGTCAAAAAAAATGCGCAAATCGGTTTTGAAAAGTCTACAGTTCGTTCAGTTTTGGAGATTTTTCTTTAAGATTTTTTTTATGTACTGTGATCTACCGACTACTAAAAGGCTCGGGAACAAAATAGTGAATATTTGGTGTGGTTGGTGTTGATATTGGGCGAAATAGAGGAAACCAACTCTGCAATCGCTAACAAGCGATGCATTCAATCCCTAAGCTCCGCATTTGACGATTTCTTACCATCACGTGATAGATCGAATATTATATAATTTATTACATAATATTAGAATGTGGTGATTAGGAACCTAAGTAAGTTCAGCCTTCCACTGATAATATATATAGCTGATTTTTTATTTTGTAGCACAAAATATATCGAAAGAGAAACTACATTAATAATAAACCGGTGAACTTGAAGTGCATAATAATATTGTGAATTTAAATTGTAATAAATAGGAAACGAGAAGATTCTTATAATATGACAGACGTAGATACGGCTAGCAATTAACTAATATGAACGAATAGCTGGAGGAACAGTCTTGCACTCGTTCTCATCAATAGTAGCACTTATAACCTTTCTATATGCCAATTTGACCTCATCACCATTTTTCTTTTGCCATGATAAAGTATGTTTCATCCAATTGACATCATCCCTGGTACTGAAGTCTTCTCTGGCATGAGCACCTCTTGATTCCTTTCTAGCTAATGCTGATGCGGCAGTTTGTGTAGCACAAGTTAACAAGTTTTGCAACTCCAACGTTTCAACTAAATCTGAGTTCCAGATCATTGATCTGTCAGTTGTCTTGATATGTGTAGGGAAATCTGCATCTATTTTATTAATAGTGTCAACAGCTTCTTGTAAAGTTTCCTCTATTCTGAAAACTGCACAACCTTTTTGCATTGTCTTTTGCATTGATAATCTGATATCTGATGTGGATCTATCACCATTTGCAGTTCTTAATTTCTCTAAGTTGATCAATGAATCATAACCAATATCCTCTGGCATATCTGGCAATGGAGTGCCTGGGACTAATTGGTCCTTGATAGTATGAGATACAGCTCTTCCAAATACAACTAAATCTAGTAATGAGTTGGCACCTAATCTATTAGCACCGTGCACAGAAGCAGAAGCCACTTCACCACAAGCAAATAATCCAGGGACAACTTTATCCTTTCCATTTTCATCAAGAGTCAAGGCCTCACCAGTATATTTGGTAGGAATACCACCCATATTATAATGAACAGTTGGTAAGATTGGAATTGGTTCTTGTGTAACATCAACACCAGCGAAAATCTGAGCAGTCTCTGAGATCCCTGGTAATCTTTCTTTCAATACAGTTGGAGGTAAATGAGATAATTGCAAGAGCATATGATCTTTCTCGGGGCCTACACCTCTACCTTCATTGATTTCCATGGTGATAGCTCTTGAAACAACATCTCTGGAGGCAAGATCTTTGGCACTTGGAGCATAACGTTCCATAAATCTTTCACCTTCACTATTAATTAAAAATCCACCTTCACCTCTAGCACCTTCTGTGATAAGACATCCAGAACCATAAATACCCGAAGGATGGAATTGCACAAATTCTAAGTCTTGTAACGGTAAACCAGCTCTTGCAACCATGGCATAACCATCACCAGTACAAGTATGAGCCGAAGTGCATGAGAAATAAGCTCTTCCGTAACCACCGGTAGCTAAGACAGTCTTGCTCGCCTTGAATCTATGTATGGTACCGTCTTCTTCGTTATAAGCAATAACACCAACACATTGACCATCAGGAGTCATTAATAAATCCATTGCGAAGAATTCAATGAAAAAATGAGTATTGTGTCTTAAAGATTGACCATATAAAGTGTGTAATAACGCATGACCGGTTCTGTCAGCAACAGCACAAGTTCTATAAGCCTGACCACCTTTCCCAAAAGATTTAGCCTGACCCCCAAAAGCCCTTTGATAAATCTGACCTTTATCATTTCTAGAGAAAGGTAAACCAAAATGTTCCAATTCTATAATTGAATCCGGAGCTTCTCTTGTCATGTAGTGAATTGCATCTTGATCACCTAACCAATCTGAACCTTTCACGGTGTCATACATATGCCAACGCCAGTCATCAGGATGCATGTTACCCAACGCAGCGTTTATACCACCTTGAGCAGCAACAGTATGGGATCTAGTAGGGAATAATTTGGAGATACATGCTGTTTTAAAGCCAGCTTTAGCTAGACCAAAAGCTGCTCTCAAACCAGCACCACCTGCTCCAACGACGATACAGTCGTATTCATGATCTATAATGTGGTATTTTTCAGCTAACGCTGACGCTGCTGTAGATTGATTGAACTCAGCTTGTCTTGTTGAGATTGATGACGAAAATGGGCGACTAATTATGTTTTGAGATTGTGAATATTTGTGATTATAAATTGATGTTGAAAGGATCTTGGATGATATCGATGTTCTTGGTGATACGCAAGAGCCACGGGAGATATTTCCTGTGAAACGTAACATGATTTCTTTTAA
>JAJMGN010000294.1:0-47859 GCA_030575015.1 Cephaloascus albidus
TGAGTATCAAATGTATTCCTGCCAAAACTTAACTGTATTGGAAGCTGTATATAATTCTATCTAAATCTCTCTCTTTTGGTATGAGGGAAATTCCTTCTCTTATATTCTATATTTCCCTATTTCATCTTCAGGTAACATTGCTATCACATGTTATATCTATAGAACAATCGGATAACACTGGACTGGACAATTATGTGCCTGGCCATTTGTGGTATCATTAATGTCGAAGTATAACCTTAATTCATCAATGTTATTCCCAATCCTGTAAAGATGGTTTTGCCTTGTTTCCTAAGTAGACAATCAACCTTTCTTGGATCTCTGTGGCCTAACATCATCCCCCTCCTCAGAGAAATTAACAGCTCCCTTTTCATTATAATCATCATGTAATACTCAATCCAAAAAAAATTTCCATTTGTGTTCCATTTAAAAAAAATATCAAAAATCAAAAAATCAAAAAATTGGTAAAAGTCAAAAGATAAGTTGATGTCTACGATCAAGTCATGGGCCCATGGGCCCACGGGCCACAATATACATAAATATAATCATAATATTATCTTACAAACTTGAAAATATTATCACCTTTTGAAAACCGCTTTATATCAAACTGGGATAAATATTTCTTGAGCATCAATCTTGTTTCAAGTGTTTCCATACTAATATAATGTCTGCGATCAGAAATAATATTACCAGATATCAGAAAAGCCCTCTCACTAGCAGCTGAACTTGACTGTGCCCCATACATGTCAAAAACTAATTTTTGTAAAAGCGGGAAGCGCAGTTTGTTAGTAATCCAAAAACTCTTGAGGATGATCTCTTCTTCCTCTGCCGTATATTTTCTAGGGGTTTTCAAAGAATTTGCTAATGTGTCGATAATGTATGTGGTGAAGTTTTCGTCACTTATTTTATCTACCATTTGATCATTAGAAACTCCCGAGATACTATCAGCATTATTTTTCATTTGAGAGAGAAATTCTTGATTAAACTCGTCAAAAGAGTCTTTGGAGAAATTGTTGATTTCATCTTGCAATTTTTCTTGCGTATTCCCTGTGCCCAGTGCTCTGAATTTAGGGTTTATGACCAATCCACCTTCTGATCTCAAGCTAAAACTAGGACTATTTGTATTTTTTTCTTCTGAACTCAAAACTCTATTGTATATTTCGGATTCAACTATCTCGATTTCTACATCATCAAGATAGATTAGGTAGTATGGATGAAGCCAAGCAGCAGCTAAATAAATGCCATTAGTCTTATCTTTTGCATAATATTTTTGGAACTTTTCTTGCATCTTTTGTATACCACCTTTAATATGTGACAATCTGTTTAGGTTGTTGCTGTTAAGTTCATCTTTATGCTTTGAAATATGCAAGCTCAATATTTTATAATTGCAGGCGACCTTGTATATCTTCAGATATTTCTGAATACTCAACTCAGAGGAAATGTGCTCAAATGGCTCCATAAAATTCTGTACAAAACGAAGAATGTCAATCACCTCATCCTTAAATGTGATTCTGGAAACATCCAGGAATTCATGAACTGCCTCAATCAACTCTAAGAAGGTTCTTATAGTTAACGTTGAAACAGTTTAACTTGCTATACGTGTGCAACAATCTGTCATTTTTTTACTTAATATTGATGAGATTTCTTCTGATATAAAATAACTTGCTGCAACTCGATATTTTATGGTTGCGATCCCTGAGCTTACCCGTTGACCTTGATAGAGTCAGGTTACCCGTAAAACCGAATACAATATAATTCAAGTTTATCTGAAGGATTCAATTCAAGAAACTAATTAAGTAACTAGTCAAGCATTGCTTTGAGAAGGGTCAAACTGAGGTCGATATATTATTACAGGCTACATCCCATGCTCGCCGCTGTCATATTGAGTGGTTCAAGGAATACATTCAGAATCTCAAGAACAAGAATCCTTTATCTGAAACCTTAGTGGGATGCGTGCAAGCTTAATGATTGGTATCGATCGGTAAAAAAGAAGAAAAACCTTTGAGAACTGAAGCTGAAGTACTAGCTACTAGCTGTGAGTCACCTTTATACCACCAGGCCCAATTGGAGGACACAAACTCTTACTATGAGAGGCAATCATCGACATTGGAAGAAACCGACGAAGAACTTAAAATAGGCCATCAGAAACATTCAAAAAGTGATATACTACTTGAAAGTTGAACCTCGCTCCACGTAATTAGAAGATACCTATAAAACTGTGGAATGATCTAAACGGGGCCCCACTATTGAATTAGCTCTACCTACCACAGATATCTTGAAAGCAATGAGCATGATCTTCCCAAACAGAAGCTTATGAAAAATGCTTAACAGCAGTAACGGTTAACCTTTATTCACCATGTCTATACACTCAGAAAGGGTCATTATGGAAAAGTGCTTACATCCTTTCCCCAGGTCTCAAAATTCAATCAATCGAATATGACATTACAGAGTTGCTGCAAAATTTTATATTTCAACATATACAACGTAAATACTGCATATTCTCTTGTTATTCTCATTTCTTTTGCCTTTTATGAACAGAGACATCAGCACTACCTTCATTTATGTCAGTGCTGTGAGTTATCATTTCATATTCCATATCAATATCATCCTCGATATCTGATTCATCTTGCTCAATTCTGTAATCATCTATATCCAAATCAAAATTCTTGGGATCAAAATTACTTATATCATAAGTAGTCACCAATTTATGTAAAAAAAATAATACCTGAATATCTCCTGGTGAATTCTTCAAATATTGTGTTGATTTTTGCAATTCCGGGAATAAATTCTTGAACGTTTCAAAACACCTATCTGTAGTCAATTGTATGCTCAATGTCTGCCTTGCAAGATCAGATAATGTTGAGTATCTCTCATGGTTTTTCTCCCAAAACTGTAGTATATGTGGCCCGCTTTCCTTTGTGATATATTTGTTATTCTTTGAGTATTTGATCTCATTCGTAGCTGAACTTTCGTATTCATAGCATTCCTTGGTTGCTTTACCTGAACAATCAAATATTTCCATAATCAAATCATCTAAATTATCCAAACATTGAACATCCATTTCTTTATAGAATCCAGTTTCAACGGCATCTATATTGCTTTGTGGACCTGCAGATTTTCCACCAACATACTTGTTTATCTCACCTATTTGGTTTTCTTTCAAGTATCTTTTCGTTGAAGGATGCAAATAACTTGCTAAGATCAAATCAAACTTCCCATCAATATCGTTATGGTACACAGTTAGCTGACTCGATACATTGGAAACCAATGCTGATAGACTCGGAGAGATCTCAGAATACTGTTTCAAGTTTCTGTTGAAGGTAGTGACATGTATAACCAAGACTTTGATCCATTTCAAAGTCATGTGAATTGTTGGATTGGAAGTATCAGAACAACTGATCACAACATCATAGAATCTCTTCACAAACTCCACAGTGAACTTGAGTAGTTTCCAATCCTCATCCTTGATATTTATAGAAGGATCCTTCTGTATAATCTCTAAAATAGATTCTTTATAAAACAAGACACTTGTCAAATATAGTAAGCAAAAACTTCTTTCATTTTTCAACATATAATCTGTCAAGACACCAAAGTATTCTTGGTTAGTATCACTTGCTAGTGGCTCTAACATATCAAACAGGATTGATCTGAACTTATCATAGATCTTACCCAAGAACAACTGGACGGTGCAAGGTATTTCCATTTTGACATCATTAAATGGTTCAGGCTCAGCGATTTTGGACCCCTCACCTAATTTGACAGCATCATTCGTAGATATATTCTCTTGCAAATTTGTGAAAAACTCCTTGATAATAGAGCAGATCCTCGTTGGGAGACAATATATGATTTTATTTTCAATCTTATCTTCATTTGAAACGAATTTGAACAAGTCTAAAATCCTATTATCAAACACATAATTTGTAGTTATGGAAAACAACTTATCTTTCAAATCTTTCAACATGGTATCCCTAACTAAGAAAGTGGAAAGAGTATGCTTATCAAATTCAAACAAACCCAAAGGCAACTCACAATAATGGAACCTCTTGTTGATATAATGAGCATTCAAAAACATGTAGGAGTTGATTTCAGTGGACGGTTTCCAATTGTGACACGTAAGGGAGATCTTGAGATCTTTTTGCTTTGAGAAGTAGTTTTTGAAATAATCTTGGTAGTCGTGGTACAACATGTTGGAGTAATCAATCAACGTTTCATAGTTTGGTAATTGTATGATATTCAAGCTGGACCCTGGAACAGCGTTATTCAACCCATTGAAATTCTTTAAGAATGATCTGAATTGAGCATTTTCTATCTTCTCAAAAGGGATTAAATTCTCAACGAATAAGTACAATATTTTCTTGTTGATTTCTTCAGCGGTTAATTTAGGAAATTCTTTCTTTCTTTTCTGGTTCTTCTTGGAGTCCACTAACTTTGACGGTTGCATGTTGCTTGTGGAGGGGAGGAAAATGCGTCAAGTGGTGTTGTTGTGGTTTAAACGCTGGTAAAAATTGCTTCTGGCGTCTAAATAAAATTTGGATTCTTTTTCTCTTGATATTTGAATGACGACAACTTTTTTTTTTGATTTTGGTTTTGTGGTTGAGAAATAAAACAGCTGGTTGGAAAATGCAGCCAAAGGACAATCTTACAATGGCAGCGGCCATCTCAAGAGGAATGCGTTTTATGTATTGCGGGACTGCTGATTTGTATATACAAAAAATCTAGTTTACTTTGGAGAAACCTTCACCACTGTCAAGTAAAATGTTTTCGATATTCTTCATGGCGAAAACAGCGGTGTCATCAAATGTCGACACTGTTGAAGAGCCTATATGAGGTGTCAATATAACATCTTGTCTATGGAGCAATTCAGGATGGCACGCAGGCTCATTCTCATAGACATCCAAACCTGCGAATGTGATTTTACCAGATTTCAAAGCATCAACTAAAGCACATTCGTCTATGATGAACCCTCTTCCAACGTTGATAACCCTGGATGGAGCCTTCAATAAGGAGATGGTATCTTTGTTCAACATGTGCCTGGTTTCTGCATTCCCTGGTAACGAGAAAACAACCAAATCAGCTATGGGAGCAGCATCTTCCAAAGATGGATGGAAAGTAACGGGGAAGTTCAACTTGGATTCTTCCTCCAGCGACAACTTTGATCTTTTCACGTAATGGATATTCATGCCAATGCTACTCAATCTTCTTGCAATGGCCTTCCCTATGGTACCGAAACCGACGATAACGACGTCATGACCCTGTGGTGTAACTATAGTTCTTCCTGCTAAATGGCCAAAGGCGAATCCTGTCTTGGTACCAGTGATAACCTTACCATTCTCGTTATCAAACTGATCAGATTCCAACACTGCTCTGGTCTTCAAAGTGTGATTGGTTTGCCTGAACGAATCTTCAAAGATTCTGAAATATCTGAAGGAATTCAAAGCCATGTATAAAGCGACATCAGCTACTTGTTCAGCACTCCCTGTAGATGGCACGTTAGTTAAAGTGATACCCTTTTCTCTCATTTGAGGCCCGTCGTATCCATCGAATCCAACAGAGCAGACAGAGATCACTTTTAATGATTCTGGTGCTTGTTCAATGATATCGTCTCTGAATCCACCTATTGGAGCAAACCCGCCCCAAGCACCATAGATACCTTCAATTTTAGCTAATTTTGTTTTGAAATCATGGATCAACTGTTCTTTGGTTGTTATCTTGTAGTGGATACACTCAAACTTCTCAGAGAATGATTTGTACACTGGGAGAGAGGTGTTTAGATCACCCAAGAAAAGGACTTGCTTTTGGGACATTATTTTGGCTTTATTGACGCTGAGTGAAATTTGAAAAATTTGAAAAATGGGTTGATTAATTAAAACCGTCTAATCGGGAGGTACTCAACAACGAAAAAGATGGAAAGAACTGCTCCAGATGTCAATTTGTTATGAGCTGTATTTCTGCCGTTTATATACACAAATCACAACAAATTACAAGATATTAGGGGTTACCACTGGGAAAAGTGATTGAAGGACATGGACGAGCATGTTCCCATGAGGCACCGAAAGCCACATTGGGACATTGGCGATGGACCATAGATTATTATAGGCTCTGGCCTCTAGCCTTTAGGCTTTCAGTTGTAACTTGTTTGAGCACTGTGAAGCTGAACCGCTTCCCTTAGTTAGTAGTTCCAATCATACGGGTATTCCACTACATTTGGTACAAGCAGATTTGCTCTATTTGGAACCTCTTGAGTCTTCACTGTTTAGCTTCACATAGTGATGTATTACATAATCACACTTATTTTCAAAATAAAATAAAAAGACAGAAAAATAAATGGAAAATAAATGGAAAATAAATCAAAAATCACAGTAATTTCACCAAAACACAGCAGAAGAACAGACAGAATAATGGACGATCACAGATACAGAGGCAGATACAGATCGCGTGGCTCATACCGGGGTTCATACAGAGGATCCTTCCGCGGAGGGTACAACCACTACAGCGATGACTACAACTACCAAGACCGAAACTACCATTCAACAGACCGGCCACACGAATACCATCCTAGAGAACGAGACGCTTACCAGGACAGCAGGGAGAAGGACCCATATCATGATGCGTACCAGGATAGCTACTCAGAGAGAGACCACGGAGAGAAAGATGATAGGGAAAGGGAACGTCCAAGACCGGTGGTTGATACGTACAGAGAAAGAGAAGATACCAAGGAAAGAGGCTATAAAGGAAGCAATTTTAATCCAAATTATAAGAAATACGAAAAGGAGAAGGAGAAAGAGGTTGTGGAGCCGTTGAAGTACGAAGATATCATAGTGAGGAACTTGGGCATCAAGAACATCAGCACAACGGTGAACATCAAGTCTTTTCACAAATTGATGCTGAACAGCAACGACTTGGAGACGAAGCTAAGCAACTTGAGAATACTGCGGAACGGCTTGTTGAGCTCGTTGGACAACTTGAAGAGAATGCTGGTGAACAATGAATTGAACTGCAAGTTGACTGAAGAGAAATTGGAAGAATTGAATTATTTATAAATTAGTGGTGTTTTCAGGCTCGAAAGCCCAATATTATGTGTGACGACTCTCCAGCTGTAGCGCATTTACTCTTTTCCACGATCTTTTGTGCTATTTTGTAGCAGAAATCCAGAGACATTTCCTTAGTGGATCATCTCTTGTGAAAAGTCGTGTATGTTTGATAAATAAATCTCCCGAAATTGAAATTCAACAAATTCTTTAATCAAAAGTGTTCCATTTTCTCAGGAACAATTGTCCAGACTGAATCAACTGAAATGTGTGTGCAACTGGTGATCGACTCTGTGTTGGACGCAATTCCCGAGTCTGTCATTAACAGCAAAGCTGCTGTCTTTGGCCTCTATTTAGCTGTCATTGTTGGTGTTTTCAAATTGACTTTTTTCTTCTTGAGCTTTACTTCTTTGCTTTTTGACTTATTCTTGCTCCCAGCTACCAATTTCAACAAGTATGGTTCCAAGAAGGGCCACTGGGCTGTGGTTACTGGTGCCTCTGATGGGATTGGCAAAGAGTACGCCTTCCAATTAGCTGCTAAAGGGTTTAATATCGTTTTAGTCTCAAGAACTTTTTCAAAATTGGAAAAAATCGCTGCTGAATTGGAATCAAAATTCAAGGTGGAAACCCAAGTATTGGCATTTGATGCTTCAGAAGATGTTGAGGAAAACTACACCAACATTGAAGAGTTGGTTAGCAAATTGCCAGTTTCCATCTTGGTTAACAATGTTGGTCAATCACACTCGATCCCTGTTCCATTCTTGGAAACTGAAAATAAAGAGTTGAGAGACATCATCACTATCAATAACATTGCCACTTTGAAAATCACCCAGGCTGTTGTGCCTTCTATCACCAAAACTGTTGCGCAAACTAAGACAAGAGGGTTGGTCTTGACCATGGGATCGTTTGGTGGGTTATTGCCAACTCCATATTTGGCTACATACTCCGGTTCTAAAGCGTTCCTTCAAAGTTGGTCTAATGCTTTATCAGGAGAATTAGCCAGTGCCAATATCGATGTTGAGCTAGTCATCTCTTACCTTGTTACATCTTCAATGTCCAAGATCAGAAGAGCTTCATTATCCATTCCAAATCCTAAAAATTTTGTCAAATCTGTGTTGAACGGGACTGGTCGTCGCAATGGTGCTCAGGAAAGATTCGCTACTTCAACTCCTTATTTCGCACATGCCTTGATGCATTTTGGTATTGAGAACACTGTAGGGATCTACTCAAAAGTTGCTAATACTTTGAACTTCAACATGCACAAAGACATTCGTGTTAGAGCTTTGAAGAAACAAGCTCGTCTTGCTCAAAAATAGGCATTTTCTCTCTCTGGAAACTTGCTTTGCAGAAAAAAGGATGCGGTGGTTTACCAGATCGCAACTTCAATATATGAACAAACCTGTACACGTCACTGTAGATGGCTGCTTACAAAATCCATTTCTTGGTCAGTATATAAAATAATACCAAACTTTAAGCTGTCAAAATCGGCCGTGTCACCAAAGTTTCGCGTTGAAAAGTAAACAAAACCTCAATTTGGAAAATTGATTTATAAATGAAACTTGAAACCTTCAAGAACAGATGAACATTTGAGTGAGAAGCAAGAAGAACATGGTTGAATTATCAGACTACCAGCGTCTTGAGAAAGTCGGTGAAGGTAAGTATGGGACAGCCACAGGATCATGGCGCTTTTCATGGGATCTCTATTAAATCACGTTAAGATCAAATACTAATTAATTATAGGAACTTATGGTGTGGTTTACAAAGCATTAGATATCAAACACAACAACAGAGTGGTGGCTTTGAAGAAGATTAGGTTGGAACTGGAAGATGAAGGTGTTCCATCCACCGCCATAAGAGAAATCTCACTCTTGAAAGAAATGAAAGATGATAATATTGTCAGATTGTATGACATCGTTCATTCAGATTCACATAAATTATATTTGGTTTTTGAGTTTTTGGATTTAGATTTGAAGAAATATATGGAATCGATCCCATTGAGTGATGGTTTGGATAATAATATGATCAAGAGATTCATGAATCAATTAGTTAAAGGTATTTTACATTGTCACGCTCATAGAGTGTTACACAGAGACTTGAAACCACAAAACTTATTGATTGATAAAGAAGGGAATTTGAAATTAGCTGATTTTGGTTTGGCAAGAGCATTTGGTGTCCCGTTGAGAGCTTATACCCACGAAGTTGTTACATTATGGTATAGATCACCAGAAATTTTATTAGGAGGGAAACAATATTCAACAGGAGTTGATATGTGGTCAGTTGGTTGTATATTTGCAGAAATGTGTAATAGGAAACCAATCTTCCCAGGTGATTCAGAAATTGACGAAATTTTCAGAATCTTTAGAATCATGGGTACTCCAAATGAAGAAATTTGGCCAGATGTTAGTTATTTACCTGATTTCAAACCAACTTTCCCCAAATGGAATAAAAAAAAATTATCTGATATTGTTCCTACTTTGGATGCTGACGGGATTGATTTATTAGAACAGTTTTTGATTTATGATCCTGCTGCTAGAATAAGTGCTAAAAGAGCTTTGATCCATCCTTATTTCCAAGAAGACGAACCTGAAAATTATTCAAGATCTATTAATATGGGTTAAAAAATCAAAAATTTTCCATCTAGTTTCCATTTTAATTTTTTTTTATACATCTTCAACAATTTGCTAGAACTTAGAATCTTATTTATTTCATTATTCATTTTATAAGGTTATTGTCATAGGGTTTTCTTTACTAACTTCCTTTATTATAATTCTTAATCAAAATACGTAGCTGTTATTACAATTAAATTGATATTTTGTAAGATGAGAACATTTATTGAACAGCAACATTAGGGGAAGTAATATTTTAGCAAGCCTATGAACAAAAATATTATTGATAATACGATATAAAAAATATAATCATTCTTTGTCTCTTCAATCTGAAGTATTATTCTTTGATGAGATCTCACTCTCTTCACTGATTTCTCTCTTGTGGGGACCATTCTATGTTTTATAGACGTAATGTTATCGAGTTGTTCTTTTTCTTCTCCTTCTCCTGTTGCTTCTCTTCTGGTATTTAGTGTATCTGATTTAGTTCTCAGTATAACAGGTGCATTCAATAATAAATTATCTTGTGATTTGGTATTCGGGGATTTCAATGATGTTTTCGATTTATTTGAATCTAAATCAGAGATTAAGTTTATTGATAGTGATGATGAATTTGATAAGCTTGAGGAAGACAAATAATCGTTGTCAATATTATCAATACTTTTATCTACTTGCTCACCAATTGGGATTTCATTTTGGATTTCTTTGGCTATGTTTTCCGGTCCAGCTTCAACTTCAACCTTAATTTCATTAATTGTATTGTCAATATCAATTTCTTTTACTTTGTTAAGCTCAGCGTTTATGTCACTTAGCTGTTTTTGTAACACTGAAATCTCATTATCATTTTGGTAATATTTGTTGAATAGTTTATTTAAATTACTCAAATCTTTGACATTTTGACTCTTGATATTAATTAAGTTCTTTTCTAACTTGTCAAAATTCGATGTGATCAAATTATGAGTATATTCCAACTCATCAAGATCTTGCTTTAGTGATGTTGTGGACGAGGTATTCATTTTGTTTAGTTTATGGAATGATCTTGGTGGAGTAGTTGGAAATTGAGGAGGTGGTGAAGCTTCCAATTCATCAATATGGATAAGTTTTGAAAGGAGACTAGTTGAACCTTCTGGAATATAGTCTCCCACCTGTATTTCATCCATTTCTTCCATTTCATCAATCTCTGAGTCAGTTTCTATCCCATCTAGCAAGATTTCATTCTTCATAACTGGTCCACCCAAGTTGTCACAAAAACTATTTAAATCATGTTTCAACTTTATCGGGGAGTTTTTGATAAGAGTTATCAAATGATCTTGCTCCAATTCTATCTCTTCGATCAATGAGTTTCTTAGACTAAGCTTCATTTTGATATCGTCGGCGGTTAATTCATTAATAACGTCTGGAATTTCTTTTTTGATTAAATTGTCCAAGTTATCATTATAATAAACATATTCATCATTGAAATCACCAAATATCTCATCATTATTCAAATCTATTATTTTAGAATCTATTAATTCATCGAAAAGTAGTATAAAGTCTTCTTTGGTTATACGCAAATCAGAGTTACTCGATATGAACTCATCAAATCTAGATAAGATCTCATCATTTAGTAAAGAAGTGCCTTTTGGTAAGTTTAGCAAAGATTCCAAATGCAAAGCTAGGTCTATGATTTGAGAAGGCTGTATGAAGCCTATTGACAGAACGTCAAAGGTTGACCATGCTATATCAAACAATGATGATGTTGTTGGATTTGAGTTTGAATTTGAATTTGAACTTGTTTGGCTTGCGTCGTTGAAAGATTTATCTGGTATAGGAGCGGGAAAAGTAATGTTATCCATGAAATAATGCAGTTGGAATCGAATTGAATCGAGGGAGTTCAAAATAATGAGTAAAATATGAGCTGAATTCTCTTCGTATCGATAGATTGCTTCGTTCCTCCGAATTTGGTGATGCCAAAAATCGGATCTGATCTTGAAAAAAATGAGGTTTGTTTTCGTTTCTGAATTGGGCCGAACAGTTTATTTTGTACGGCTGACGAGAAACTTCTTTATTGGGAAGTCTAGACTCTAGATCTGATCTATTCCCCGAACACATTAGACGGTAAAACTCAAGTGTATTGCTTTATTCGGAAGTCTGCAATGATTCTAAAGCCGCGATTCGCTCCTAAAATTATTCAGATCTTAAATCCGTATGTTAAACTAATCAGATGACAGACACTCTTTTCTGCTTCTATCTTCTATGTTAGCGGCTGCAATCCATTTCAATATCTATTATCCATCTTCATTTTGGTAGATTGAGGGAAATACGGCCCAATAAATCAATCAACGTCAAAAAATTTCTTCAAATAGTTTTGATCAATTAAAAAACACAAAAAACTGTGTTGGCAGTACTAGTACGTCTTGCAAAAAAAAATCAATAGCAAAAAAATACGTCTGCTGCCACGGCCCACAATTGTACTTACTACTAGTTGATTTGGTAAGTTGAATTTCAATACCAGATTCGTCGCTCTATCTTCTGGCTATCTTGATCTGGCTATCTTCGCCAGATCAACCACGTCTGGAAGGCTTCTGAGATCGTGTTGAACAGTTGACTGCAAGCTGTGCATTGTGTAGTGGATGGATTTTCTTTTACATCCTCTTACCAAACTCAATTAAAGCTGGAGACTTCTAAATCTCATCAACCAGTAAATAAGGGATATCTTCTCCGTCATTTTGTTGATCTTATATATTGATGATTCTCATGAGTCATGGCTTTACAAGTATAGAAATCAACCCAAAAATCCTATATTTTAGCCTAGTGCATTTGCCATTACACTTTCTCAACAGCGATCTCGATTCTCTGTACCAAACTAAAAACCTAAGAATAAAAGTTATCATCAAAGGGAAAATAACGAAGCAACACAATATACCTTGTTTGAAATCACGATCTCTAGAAGATGCTGGTTCGCACCAAACCCGTTTAATTGAATCAAAATCTGCATTTTGTGAGATGACTTGATAAATGATAAACGTGAATCCGATATATAACAAGCCAATTAGAAAAAGTGCAATTACGGGGATACCAACCATTATATTTCTTATCTGTGCGTCTGTTTATAGGTGATTAGTATTTTGATTTTATAAATTGCATGATGGTATAATACTTTAATATAATACTCACTTTGTGTAGCCAAATTTGAACGAGGTCGGATAGTACTGCGAACTACTCTTGTTGCCGTTCCCATTACTCATCTTAAGCTTTAACCAAAGAGCTCTTTGTAATAAAATAAATAAATAACTAGATATCCTGATTGCAAAATTTGAAGCAATTTCGAAGCAATAAATGTGCATCAAAACTTTTTGGCTGCTTATCAAATCGTGTGTGTCCGTGAATATTGAATATTGGAGGGTAGTAATTAGATAATCAGTCACGTGCGTCTATTCAATAGCTCCGAACTTGTAGAGACTGATTATAGATTTAATATTCAAATAAGGAAGTCTATGCGATTTCCACCCCAAAATAATCCAGATATGAAATCCCATATACATCCCTATGAGGCAGTCAATCGGCGCTTTGTTTACAAGTCTGAAGCGCTTTTTCGACTGAGTTCAATAAATTCAGAAACACCAAATTTTTATGATCTGTAGAAAAATTGCAATTGCTCAAGTCACTTTCACTTCTCACGGCCACTCTCGTTTAACGGCTGGAGACTCAAAAAGACACACTTCCATTCACTTCCTCATCCACAGCACATAGGAGAAGTAGCTTCATCTCTCTATCCAAATCACGGCTCAATACAATCACTGGTTTCATACATCTTTGAAATCGAAACTGATCTTAGCGGCTAACTTTTGCACTACCCAGAAATTATTATACTGAGCAATCAAGTCAGTCAGAACCCAACAATCCATCAATTTGTCTCCTTCGTTACCTCAACCTTTTCTCCAGATCTCTGATTGTTTGGCAAGAGTCAAAGACACAAGTAAAGGTATTAAGTCAGACTCTTTTATTATTTTGTTGGTTAAGTTGGTTTTGGTTTCATTATAGTGGTTGTTTGGTGTGTTCTCATTTGTTACATTTAGCATTTAGTTTTGGGTGATTCATAGTTTGACCTATAGCTCCTCATAGCTCTTCATAGTTCCCGATAGCTATCTGTCTCAAGTCAAGTGATTACTCATTTACAACTGATTTTATATATAGTGGATCGTATCACCAAATCTTCTTTCATTAGTTAGGTAAAGTGGTACACTATTAATCTTCGTTTCATCAATACATTGGCTAATATAACAACTACTACAATCAATATATCCATCATACAGCATCCTGTTCAATTCAAGCTCACGGACAATATGTTAGAGTTAGATTCCCCAAACCAATCATTCATTAGCTATGATTGCTCCAAGAAGAGTTTCTTGCAAAGAAAGCCAATTGACAACTCATCCTTGAGTAATGATACTACACGTTCGTCACCAAACATATCCGCAAACTCCTCTTTCATAAATGAAGTCACACCAGTTTCAATACATTATAATAGAAGAAACTCGTCACCTTTACAAACCATCAACAGTTTGAATCATCATTTGAACCACTCTAGTCCAAATATCAATACACACTCGAATCATTATGAGTACTTCAAGAAATCGTCCAAGACGGTTAGATCGAAGTTAGATTTAATTGATGATACTCAGTTAACCTCACTACCATTACCACCTCCACCTTCATCAAACTTCAATTCAGTTAAATCAAATTCAAATGACTCGTTAATTGAGTCCGAAATTGAAAATGAGTTTGAAGAGAATGACGATCCAATAATCTTAATCGAAGACTATATACACGATGATAATAATTTAATGCATAAAATTGAGAAGAAAAAATCTCTTGCTACATTCAAGAAAAAGCTCATGCATAAAGAACAATTAGCATCACCATCAATGATAAGACAATGCGATATAAATGATCAATCAAGCGTTTCAAACATATCAACTATCTCAACATATAACTCGAAGTTAAGCGAAATTAGTGAGATGGGTGAACAAACTTCTGACTGTGAGACGAATATTGATATGAATAATTCCTCAAACCAATCATTCTTGAACCAGTCAAATGGCTCGCCTGACTGTTCAGTTAAGTCCATGATAACTATAACACCAAACGCAAAACAAATAGAAAACCAAACTAAGCATTCAAATTTCAAAAATAAAGAAAATTTGGAGGAAATATTCGGTAAAGTTCCAGGTATGGATAAATTAAAATATTGTGATTTGTGTGATAAACCACTTTACGAGTTGAGTTCATTGATTGATAATGATAAGTTCACCGAGTTTATTTGTCATGACTGCACGGAGACATATGAAGGGTTCTTCAATGAATTGAATAATCAGTCAACGAATCTTGAAAAGATAGATTTGAATAGTGCTGATCAAGAATTAGATATCGAATTACATTTGAAATTTATAAGACAATTACAACAAAGGAAATCAACTGATAGTTTGAATTTAACATCGGAAAAGAAAAGAGCATATATCTTTGACTACGATAATTCACCGGAAACTCCATCAAAGAAAATAAAATTGAATTATAACAAAAATAAATTTTCTCCAAACGCGTCACCAAAGAAATTCTCAAAGAATTTAATCAAAAAATTGACTAGTTTACAACAAGATCAATTCGGTATAGTTACTCCACCATCAGCATCATCGCCATACGAGTTCAAAAAGAACTTAGACAGCAAAGCATTAGAATTATGGAATGTTACAAGAAAGAAATTACGCTGGAGATGGAGATTGAAAGGATTATTACCTCAACTTGATACAAATACCTTCAATCATGCTGGGTTGAGTAATAATGGTGATAATTCATGATCATTATCTTGAAGATGCACATAAGAAAAAAGGAAAAAGGAAAAAGAGAAGTGGAAAAGAAAATAGGAAAATTGATTTAATATTGATATTATAATTATGGAATCATTTTCTAATGAAAAATTATGAAAAAATATGAAAACATTAGGGTCACAAATGTTGAATGGGATAATAATAATAATAAATTCCAATATGGAAAAAGGATCATTTTAGTTTTAAGTTTTGTTTTTGTTTTTGTTTAAGTTTATATTTGTGTTCATGTTTATGTTTTGCTTTTTTTATCTAAGTTTGTTTAAAATTTGTTTTATTTAATATTTATTTATCTGACTTTATGCGGCTTGTTACTTTGTTTACTTGTCACTATATTTGTTAAAAGTTTTTTTTTGAATAGTTTTTTTTTAGTTTTTTTGATTTTTTGATTTTAATCTTAATATCCAGTTTGAGTTTTTTGAAACTTTAATAAAAGTATTAGAGTCATTAATTATCTATTTTGTATATAAACAAAATATTATATGGGAGCAACCTAGTACTCGTGATCATATGTTAATAATATATCATGATATTGTTATAATTGAAGTGGAGGTACTCAGTACCGCTAATTCAAATGAAAGCTGTGTAAAGGAACAGCCGAATCGCGCGGATAACTATAAGTTATAATCAAAAAAATCAACTTACAAGGTCAAAGTACATAAATATTCATATATAATAATCTATCTTCTTCCAAATACGAAAACAATAATAATTGAAGCTGCTAAAGCAGCCAAGGCACCAGACAATAAGACCTCGTTTGGCACACCATTAATAAACTCTTTATGTTCATAGTGATGATCGATTTTTTCATTTGCATTTGTATTGGATTGAGAAGATGGCGGGATTGAAGAAATATTCAATGGCTCATCCGAATTATGAATGAATAAATCTGCTTTATCATTTGATAATTTTTTGTTAATCATAACACAATCAAGAAGATCTTGATCAGAGGTTATTGCAACAATATCACCTTCATCGTCAATATAACTTATTGAATACTCTTCTCCGCCCAACAATTCAAATTCTTGGGGATTGAATTTGGCATCGATCAATGCCCTCAATCTTGAGACCCCTTCAACTGGCTTCAAACTAATTCTATGGATTCTATTTATTGGTGATTTGAATTTAAAATTGAAAGCTGATTCTTCGGTATATTGTTTGTTCAAGAACTGTAAATTTGATGAATGTTGATCATTAACGAAAGAGATTGAATCTGATGGTCGTATATTATCAACATTAAAAGATTGGAATTCTGATTGAGTAACATCTGGTGTGTCTAGTATAGAATCTGAGTGAACTGAATCACTATCATTATCCAATGAGGTCCAGAATTTATTCCATGCTGGACCTTCAGGAGTCTCGTGATCATTATCATCAGTTGTCTGAACAGTTTTGATTTGATTCAATGTTGCGTAAGTTAATTTCAAAACTTCAACGATACCAATAATTTCATTATCTTCGACAACTGGTAAGTTCAAGTAATGCCCGTCAAACATTTGCCTTAAGGCCTCTTGAATCGATAAATCTTTTGATGCAACATCAGGTTGGGGTGTCATAACTCTGACAATTGAACATTTTTTAGGATCCAACCCTGCTGCAATAACCCTTAATACAACATCTTTAGATGTAAATATACCTGTAACATCATCGTTCGTATCTTTGACCAAAACAGCTGTGGTATGATTTTCTTTCATCAATACAGTTGCATCGTACACTGATGATTTAACATTAGTATAAACAGGCGTTGAAGAATCGTCTAAAACCGTTTCTAAAGTTGGACCATTCATTTTAGCTTTCAAGTCTTCAAAATATTTGAAAACATGTAATGGTTGTTGACTGATACCAATTTCAGATTGAACGCCTTCCAAAGCTTCATAAAGCTTCTTTGAAGAAGAATGCATTCTTTCTAATTTCTCCATTTGTTGAGCATAACACTTGGTGATGTCCAAGACACCGACGATTTGATTATCGTCATCCAAAACTGGCAAATGTCTGAAGCCTCTCTGAACCATCAAATTTAAAGCTTCTGAAGCTGGTGTTGAAGAATTAGCACACATTGGGTTTGGAGTCATGATCTGATCAATGGTAACTGTATTGGCATTTAATCCTGCTCCGACTATTCTAAATGCTAAATCTTTAGCTGTGAATATACCTAATAATTCTCTAGAGTCACCAACCACTAAGATACAATTTTCTCTCTTAGCACTCATTAATTGGGATACTTCATAGACAGTAGCAGTTGTATTACATATGATTGGATCAGATGGTTTCAAGGACAAAACCGTACCTGGAGTACCTTTCTTGTGTTTGGTTGATTTTGTTTTGCTTCTTCTTTTCTTGCTCAAATCATTTTCGATTTTACGTCTGATGGCCTATTTGCTTAGTTAGATTGTTGATCCATTGAGTAGAGCGTGTAAAGAAAATGGTCACTTACTTCATCCCTCTTTGATTGTCTCTTTCTAGAGTCCGATACAGAATGGTCCATAGCTGGGGCACTAGAACTAGTTGTAGACGCTGGGCCTCTCTTTGTTGTTTTCAACGACATCAATTAACGCTGAACACTATAAGACACCTTCCTCGCTGAAATCGATTGTTGATTTTTATGTGATCTGATTCAGTTGGAAATGCAGATTCAAATCGAGATCTGTTAACTTTAAACTGAAGGGAACAAACAAAAATCGACCTAACAGTTAACTTCACCGCCAAAACTGCCAAACCCATATTATACACCTAATTCGCGAAATCACCACAACACTTTTTGACGTATCCGGGTAACAACTTTTGGCATTGGGCGTCTAATTTTTATTGAGGTGATTCTAAACTTTTAAGCAGCAGAAATTCATAAAGAGGTTCATTATCACCAGAATGTCTGTGTTTCTTCAGCTGCTAATCTGATAGAATACATCAGCTGTCCATTGATTTCACATTTTGCTTTCCAATTGAACAATGTGCTCACATCTTTCGATATCGGCGCTTGATCTGTGATTTCAATATTTTGCAATATCTTAGCGCTGAAGTGCTGATAGTTGAATTCGTTTTTTGCAACAACTTCAAAAACTATAAAAGTCACCAAAATCGCTGTAACTCTTTTTGCAGTTTTTACAACCGCTCTTTCGCAGTGTCTCAGTCAAACTCCTACAAATCAGATATATAGAGAACCACAATACTCATCAATCACAATGACTACTACCTCAAGTCAAATGTCAAAATTCTTGACTTACTTATTAACTTTCCCTATCTTGCATTATCTTTTAGGATTTTTAAAGGATTTTATTATCAATGTTATGAAAACTGGACCAATCCCACGCCATGTTGCTTTAGTTATGGATGGTAATAGAAGATACGCCAAAAGTAAAGATTTGGCTTTAAAAGATGGACATTTAGCTGGTGCTGATGCTTTAATTCATGTAAGTGGTTCATCTACTTCTCATTTGGTCGTCACAAAATGACAAAACTAACCACAATATAGGTATTGGACACTTGCTTCAAGGTTGGTGTTGAACATGTAACCATTTATGCATTTTCAATTGAGAATTTTAACAGACCTGAAGCTGAGGTTAACACTTTGTTCAATTTGTTAAGAGAAAAGTTGGCGGCTCTTGGTGACCAGTAAGTAATGGCTTGATACTCCGTTGAATTTTGGGAAAAAACTATACTAACAATTATAGAGCTGAATCCAATGGAGTTGGTGTAAGAATTCGCATCATTGGGAATACACCAATGATACCTGCAGATATTTTACAGGATTTATTGTCAGTTGAAGAAAAAACGGCTCATAATTTTAAAAGAACTTTGAACGTATGTTTCCCATATACATCTCGTGATGATATTACTCATTCAATAAGATCCATTGTTGAAAAGGTTGAAGCTAATGAGATTGATAAATCTGAAGTGAATGAAAAATTATTAGATGATCATATGTACTTTGGCCCAGGTACTCCAAAAGTTGATATTTTGATAAGAACAAGTGGCCATACGAGATTATCTGATTTCATGTTGTGGCAATGCAACTATAACTCAACAATTGAGTTAATGAATATCTTGTGGCCAGATTTTAGATTTTTACAAATTTCATACGTTATCATAAAATGGAGTTTCTTCAAGACATTGGTATTAGAAGATGATGCTATTATGCTTCCTCCTAAGAAGTCACTGAATCCATTGATCGCTGATAATAAGTTGAAAGATTTACATCCACCACCACCTCTTGCTTCTGTTACTAAAAGGTGATCTATCACTCGATATTATATATTTGCTACTTTATCCGTTTACTTTGCAGTTTTTATCCCAAAATATATTACGCGTTGCTGCTTTTTTTGTTAATTACTCATGATGTAATTTTTGAAATTGCATCTACTAATAATTTACCAATATTAGCTGATTGATCACGAACCAATGAATGTAACAGTATCCAATACCTTTTTAATTTCCACCTTTGATCTCTCTGTCTTCTTCGCATCCTCAATCTTGTTCAAATAACTCATATAGACAACAACCTCAGCAACTAAGACAAGTATTCCAAAAAACAAACTCAACAATACTCTAAAACTTATCGATATATTCATCGATGTGTCTGTCCAATACCATATAGCATACATAACCGACAAAACACTGATTAGCACGTTAAAAATAGTCGTGAGCTGGTGTCTAACCTCTTTACTGAACTGCGCAGGTGTCAAAACTTCCGATTGATCATACTGATTGGGGATTGCGTTTGGGTTAACCAATTTTTGGTATTCTTGTTCTTCTAATTTCAATTTCAATTGTTCTAATTGTTTGGCAAACTTGGGATCGTGAGGTTCTGGTGTAGGTTTTGGCTCGATGTATAAGTTGGTTAATTGAAGGAGGTCTAATAATGTGCCGGTTGGTTTGTGTTCTTTATATATTGTGATTAGGTTGATATGTGTTATGTACTCGTTCGATAGTATTTCCTTCTTAGTTTCTTCCTCTATGGGCAACTTGGATATCGTCTCTATCAATGCATCTGTTAATTTGAATTTTGTCATCTGGATGTGCTGGGACCAATGATGGAAATGTGCTTCTATCCAGCAATAAGTTTTTAATTCTTCTGATTTAAGTGTAGTGAATATTTGGATTCGGCTTAACTATATTATTACGAAATCGATTTATCCCGAAGAAATATACGATGATTCTGGATGAGATGGAGTATGGGAAGAAACAAGTAGATATTTGTTTTGGAATTGGCTTTTTTGTCAGGAATAGCTCCTGTGATTGATAGTCTTTCATTTGGGGAAAATCTGGACAACCTGGACAAATTTTAGAGAAATATACATTTATTTTGATTTATATTTTCTTTATTGCCGCATTGGGCAACCAAATCGGCTGTAGATAGCTGACAAAAACTGAAAATTCATTGGTGATTTAATTTACTTCAACGAAATCTTCATTAAACAACCCTTTCTGTTTGCTTTTGAGCCTATCATGTCAGTTGCTACCGGGTCCAAAATGACCTCTGCCATTGTTGGTGCTTTAGCATGTCAGCAAAACTCATATTTGAAATCTTTCACCACCAAAGTTGTCAATTGCCAGGAACATCTCCCGCCTAAGGATCCGAAGGCTAAAAAATCAAAGAACCCAGCTATGGAAGAACAAATGAAGAAGTACGAAGTGGAATTGGCTGATACAATCTTGTTCCCTGAAGGTGGTGGTCAGCCAACTGATGAAGGATCAATCATCTTGAAAAATGACTCTCAGAGAGAAATACCTGTGTTCAAGATATTTAGAGATAATCTAGTAGCAGTTCATATCACTCCTGAGTATATCGAACCTGGAACTGAAGTTGACCTAAAATTGGAATGGACCAAAAGATTTGACTACATGCAACAACACACGGGTCAGCATTTGTTATCCGCTATATTGGACAAGCACGATTTACCAACAATTGGATGGAACATGGGTGATATGATAAATTATGTTGAAATTCCCAAAAGATTGTCTGCTGAAGAGATCGAAGAGGTTTCGCAACTGGTTAATCAAGCCATTTTGGATAAGATCCCTATTTCTGTTATCATACCAGACAAAGATGAAGTCAACAAATCTAAGATGCCTGATGATTATGATTTGAACCAAGGTGTATTGAGAGTTGTGAAAATTGGTGAGTTGGATGAAAATCCATGCTGTGGTACACATTTATCATCCACTTCAGAAATCAGTTCTATTTCATTATTACACCAGACAAATGTTAGAGGTACTAACTCAAGATTACATTTTATTTGTGGTGATAGAGTTCGAAAATACAATGTTTATCAGCATGAGATCTTAAAGAAGTTATGCGGTAACTTATCATGTCAAACTGATGAAGTTATCGAGAAAGTCGAATTATTGTCTATGAATTTAAGGAAAGCTACATCCAGAGAAGGCAATTCGATGAAAGAATTGGCTTCATACAAGGCAAAGGATTTGTTATATACATTAGAAACAAAAGAGTATGGGTTCATATACAAGGCGGATGCAAATTTGGATTTCTTGAATCAAATTTCAAAAGAGTTGGTTAATTCAGATAAGGATATATCTTCAAAGACAGTTGTGTTATTATCAGGCGAGGGAGTCTCGGGCGGTACGATGATTATCTCAGGTCCCAAAACTGATGAACTCTCCAAACAGTTAAAGGAAAGATTTTCCAACTTGAAAGGTGGTGGTAAAGGTAAATTTCAAGGGAAGATAAGCAAATACGAGAAGAATGAATTAGAGTCTGTTATCCATTTCCTCGATAGTCTTTAAATAAGATGTTTATAATCTACAATATCTAAGAAACTTTTGAAAACTGAGTAAATTGATTATGTACAAGTGCGCGCTTCCTGATTGTGTGCTTTTGTAGTTCCTTATTTGATTATGTTCAAACTATGCTTTGGCGATAGTAATATTTCCGATATCTTTGAAATCTTTAGGATTCAAGTAGATTGCATTTGGAAGCTTTTCATTGAATTTTGGACTGTCTATATATTTTTTCAAGAATCCCGATATATACTCGGCGTTGTGTGCCAATGTAATGTGGTAATCATTTATGAATATACCAAAAGTCTTTTCAAGCTCTTTGCAGAATTTGAATCTCAATGACAAATCTTTTAATTCAACAAGTTTCAAATCTTCTTGTGGGAGTGGTGCACCATAAACTTTAGCATATATTTCAGCCATTTGAGGAACAACTAAAGATGAGTTTTTAAGTTCCTTTTGGGCTTTCCATGATTCAATTTTGAAGTTATTCAATAAAAGTTCACGATCTATTTTCTTGTTGTGTTCACCCAAAAAAAGTATGGGTTCGTTTTCCGGTGTTTCTGGCAACTCCAAATGCTCCTGGAATTCTTCTTCTTCTGCTTCTTCTGAAACGGCAGCAGCGGCTTGTTCTTCCTTCTTCTTCTTTCCAAACTTCAATTTCTGAACAGTTGTTGAAACAAAATCAATCATATCAATCTTTGGAGCGGTTGTTGTTGTGAACGAGCGGCTGGTTTGTCTGAGCGCCCATGTCTGTCTTCTTGCAATGCTGAACATGGTATTCGGTTGAGCTCCTATATTCTCATAAAACGAATCTCTTCTCAGTCTCGACGGCTCTTTTATCAACTCATTTCGCTTTCTTGATTTCTTCACTTAAAATCGAATTTTGGAAAAATGATTTTTGGGAGAGATTACCCGGCTATGATAGGTCAGTTCTATAAAGTCGTGTATGGATCATTTTTTCTTGAAAAGTTATATCGATTTTTCTGGTTTCAAGACAACTTTCCGTAGTTTTTTCGGCATAATTTTTAGATGGATAAGCAAAAGTAGCAGAATATTTGCTTTGCTGAAAGAAAGCTTTCCATCTTCTGGCTGCAAATTTGCGGAAAATGACCATCAACAGCTTAGCAAACACCGATGAAAACGTCGTCCGTGTGTTCATTATCAGACATGGGCAGACTGATCACAATATCCAGAAAATCTTGCAAGGTCACTTAGATATTGACATAAATCAAGCAGGATTGGAGCAGGCAAAGCTAGTCGCTGATAGACTCAAGGATTTGCCCTTTGACAAAGTTGTAACATCTGACTTGGTCAGATGCAGAAATACATTGAATGAAATCTTGGTTCATCAAATGGAAATTCCCGTCAAAGTCACCAGTGATTTGAGAGAAAGAGAAATGGGTGTTGTTCAAGGGATGTACTTAAAGGATGCCATAAAATTGGGCGAGAAGCATGGCAAGCACTTCAAAGAGTTTGGTGAATCGCTAGATTCGTTAATGACTAGGGTTCTTAGACAATGGGACTCAATCATTGAAGAGAGTGTTGCGAAGTCTTACAAGAATTATGGATTCTGCACTCATGGAGGTGTAATCACTGCATTTGTCAACTACTTGCACTCAGGTTTGAACTACGAGCTCAACCCAAAGTTGTCTCGGGGTGATTTGAAAGTTCCATATAACACATCGATCACAGTCATTGATATAAATAAGAAAGATAGAACAGGTTTAATACAGATTTTCGGGGATACAGAGCATTTGGGTGCTCAATTAGAAGTAAAGAATCAATTATTACGTTGATGTAGTTTATAGATTGTTTTTTGGGGAGACAGGTTGGGATATATTGATATAAATGGATGCTTTTAGAGATTATATGTAAGATGCTACAGATATGTTCATAGGTAAAGGAATAACATTGATTGACAGGGAAAAAAAATATGATAAGAAGTTTAATTGGTAACATGATCTAACTGAGTGTTTTCCCTCGAGAATGACGAATATTTTTCAAAGGGATTACTTTTCTCCAAGTCATGTTCAGGATTTTGAGATTTTGTTATGATACCATTTTTTCTCAAATAGATTCGCTTGATCCATTTGTAAAACTCAGCGCCAAGTAAGAACAAAACCGAGAGGGCCAAAGCTACCCCCCATTCATAGTCTATTGGCTTATGCAAAAATACTTTATCATTTATCACAGGGATATAAACAATTGGGAAAACAGAAATGAACCCTCCAATAACGGACCAAAATAAGAACTGATTGGACCATAAATCTTTGAAAACTTGTGTATAGGGAGTTTCTGATTCTGGATGCATCTTGAATAGCGATCTTCTCATATTAATACATTCCCAAGCTAGCAATAAAGCGCACCAGGTCATAGTAGCAAATGAAGCAGATCTAGCCTTGAAAACATAATGACAAGCGTCACTGTACTTTTCATTACAATCGTGTCCTAGTTGTCCGCCTCCCTTCCCGTATATCACGATAACGAAACATACCAAACAACAAGCAGCCATCCAAAGACCATAAACTATCATGTCGATAATAACCTCCCATGTGAAAATAGTGGAATTCGGAGCATTTTTCAAAATATCGTCATCAGCTTGTTCTTGACCAAGACCCATAGCTGGGAAACAAGAAGTAACAACAATGATCCACAATACCTCAACTGGAGATAGCGGAAAGACCGAGTAGCCATCATCACCAATGAACACCAAACCGACCATAAGATAGATTGCTTGAGCAACATTTTCAGCCAATAATTGTAAAATAAATTTCTGGATATTCAAAGACATTCTTCTGCCTTCTTTGATAGCATTCAAGATTGAAGCAAAGTTGTCATCGCTTAGGATAATGTCAGAAGCATCCTTTGCGACATCTGACCCATTCAAGCCCATAGCTATCCCAATATCAGCTTTTTTCAAAGATGGAGAGTCATTAACGCCATCACCAGTCATAGCACAGTAGGCTTTCCTTCTATGTAAAGCATCAATCATACGGACTTTAGTTTGAGGAGCACATCTTGCAATAACCAAAGGTAGTACAGGGAGGTCATCAATCTGATTATCTGAAAGCGAATCAAATTCGTTCGCGGTCATGACCATTGCTTTAACCACATCTTCAGCGTAGTGGAATAAATTATTTGGCAAGATACCAACTTCCTGAGCGATTGCTTTGGCGGTCCCTGGGTGGTCGCCTGTAAGCATATGGACATTTATACCAGCTTTATGGCATTGCTTCACAGAGCTTGCAGTTTCTTCTCTGGGAGGATCATATATTCCGATTAATCCTAAAAATGTCAATCCTGACTCAATCTTATCTCTGTTTGTAGTATCTTCAGCTTCTGTAGATGTACGCGTTGCGAAAGCCAATACGCGCAATCCTTCTGAGGACAACGCATTCATATTCTCTTCGATTTTACGTTTACCTTCATCTGTTAAAGGCTGACACTCCTCTGTCTGTGAAGAATTACCATACCAATAATCACAACATCCCAAAATCCTTTCCACAGCACCCTTTGTGAGTATATGTAATTCGCCTGACATTTTGGTCTTGTAAATAGCAGTCATTCTTTTAATTGACAGATCAAAGGGAAATTCAGTTATATGTTGAAAATCCCCTTCCAGTTCATGAGTCAATTTTGCTCTTGAGTAATCCAACCTTGTGGTGAAAACTTGAATAGCGATTTCAGTTGGATCCCCGTGGGCCTTACATCTCATTAAACCTGTTTCTTCATCCTTCGAGTAATTCAAAGTGGCGATATTTGCGAGAGAGGCTGCAATTAACCATTTCTCAAAAACGGAATGATGCGGGATTGGAACGTCAGACAAACGGTTCCCACAATAGTTGGATAATTCCATTGGAGATTTGGCACAGAATTTAACTTCACCCATCGTTGGATTAAATGGCTCATTCGAGTTGTGAATTGAATAAGTACCTGATTGAGGAATCCAAACAGATTTTGCAATCATTTTACCCTGCGTTAAAGTGCCAGTTTTGTCTGAGCAAATATCATTTATACCACCTAAAGCTTCCAAAGAATCCAACTTTCTCACAATAACGTTTTTCTCAACCATCACTTTGGTTCCAATGGCCATAGTTATCGTTAATACCACAATTAGTGAGGATGGAATCATGGATAATGCAACACAGATTGCATAGATCGCAACTTGCTTGTTAACGTTGAATTTCTGGGAGGCCATAACCACAACAGCAAATAAACTAGCTATGAAAAATAGAATGATAGCCAAAAATGACAATTTCCTTTGTAATGGCGTTCCATTACTTGTTCCTAAGAAGGAACCAATGATGTCTTTGCAAGTACCAAAGAACGCTTTAGAATAGTCTGATTTATTAGGTTGATTATGTGGATCTGATTTATCAACTCTTCTGATGACTGATGATTTGCCTTGCAAGGATTTTGCGATAGCACCAATTTCTGTATTCAAAGCTGTTGCTATCACTATTCCCTTGCCTCTGCCCTTTGATACAATTGAAGAGCTGTATGCCATGTTTAGTCTATCACCCACGGGGAGCAGCACTGAGTAATCTCTGTATACCTCCTGATGATTTTTAGGGATTGGTAATGATTCACCAGTTAATAAAGCCTCATCAGTTTCCAAATTCATCGAGCCTATCAATCTTAAGTCAGCAGGAATAGTATCGCCAACTTTTATAATACAGATATCCCCTGGAACTACTTCCTCAGCTGGGATATTTATATCATCACCATTCCTTATAACTCTTGCAGTTGGTGAAGATAACGATCTTAATGAACCCATTGTTTTTTCAGCTTTATATTCTTGGATAGCACCCACGGAAACATTGATGAACACAACAAATGCAATAACACCGCCCGATATCCAGTCTTTGATAGCCAAGGTAATCACCATTGAAATCATAAGTACCAAGATCATAGCATTACATGCTTGATGGATCAAAATCTTACTATAGGATATTTTCCCACCTTCACCTAAACTATTTGCCCCATATTGGGCTAATAAGCACTCAACTTGTTTTTCAGATAGACCATCTTTTGTATTTGTATTGTAGTACTTTGCACATTGTTGTATCGATAATCTGTATGGCAAATTGTCTTCATTGAGCGCTGTGGAGGTTTGAGTGTCTAATGTCTTTATTTCCAAATTGGATGGAATATTTTTCTCTTGATAATTTGAATCACACATATAGTCTTGATGTATAAATACTTTAGCGGTCTAGTAATAATTATTATTCGAATACAAAGCTGGGAGTGTGGTCATATTTATAGACTTTGGGTATCTTTTATATCATGATAAAGACCAAGAACTTGCTGCAACTAGAAAGGTAATTCTTGATATATCTGCACGGAAAAGAGACAGTGGAATTTGCAGCTGCTTGTGATTATACTGAACTAACTGCTGCAAATTATAAGCCAAAATTGAATGACAAAAAAGCAGTTTATCAATAAGAACAACATACTGATTTGTATATTTGAAGTGCATAATATACTACCCGTATACGTGGATCTAATAGCAGTGCAAGCAATTGTTTTGTTTCAATTCTCTTCTTGATAGTTATCAAGTATCAATTTGGCTTTTGGAAAGCTACTGAAATCTCCAAGACCACCAAGACAAAAAGCAATTAAGAACGTGTATGATATCTATCAGGAATGATAATACAAAACGCTGCATCAAAATCTGTAACAAAATCAACTAATTTTATTTAAGCGCCTAGCTCTCCCAAATATTTTCAGGCAATATATTCTTTCTGTCTATCCCACATCTTTTCTCTTTCAATTGTGCTCGTTTTAGCCCTTTATTTAATTTTGATAAACCTCCAAAATCAAGCTGTTGAAGATTATTTTGCAGAATACAGTCATGCGTTATGTAGCCCGGTTCTTGGCTGCTGCAACCTAAACCTAAAAGCGAAACGATGAACATTCTCATTTTCGCAAAAAAATATTGCTAATGAAGATACGAGTTGAGCCATAAAGTAGACCCAAATTATGATCAAGGATTTTCGTGTAGACTGTACTATGTAGTTGTTACTGCCGGTGTCCTTTCTGAAATGAATTGATCATCTTATCTACTTTTATCTCGCAAATACGAGTACGAAGACAAAATTGTCCATTTAACGTTCTGTTCGAATATTATGGTATACGTCCAGTTCATCCGCCAAGCTAATTAAACGTTCAGCTGAGCTGGAGTTCAACTTCTAATTAAGCTGAAAGACCCAGCTATAATATATATAGGCTATTATTCGTCCATAATTATAATTACGGAAACGAATCTCCTAATGATCGATCGAAGACTTACAATAACGAGGCGCACATTTCTATTCTTTAATTCGACACCAATCTAATTTCTAGTTGCCAAAAGTGTAATCACCATTGATCCATCTATTCACCATATCCAAAGAATGAGCCGGTTGATCAAATGGAACCATATGGCCAGCATCAAATACTCTTAAGAATGTAAAATTACCATAACTCTTGACATCACCCGCATGTTCTCCATCCAACGAGTT
This sequence comes from Cephaloascus albidus, assembly GCA_030575015.1. NCBI lineage: Eukaryota > Fungi > Ascomycota > Pichiomycetes > Serinales > Cephaloascaceae > Cephaloascus > Cephaloascus albidus. Next base: position 28,731 of record JAJMGN010000294.1, read on the forward strand.
CCAAGGTTTGAAATCCTGTTTCGCAAATTGCTCGTGGTTTGAATACTCTAATGCATCTGACCAAGCATTATTTCCTAACCAGTTACAGATATAGTCTTTATCTCCAGCATAAAGTAAAACAGGTATATCATTCTCTAATAATTCTGCAACAAATTGTTGGAACGGTTTTACTTCATCTCCGTTCAAGATGAAATTCTTGAAAACTGTATCATCACAACTGGTGTATATATCAATATTTGATGTTCCTATAGCATTCTTGACATATTTTAAGTTCAAGTAATCATCTATATAGTCCATTTGCTTGTAGCATGATCCACTTTCAGGACATTTCATTCTGATATCATATGGATTCAAGTTGGTCTTGGAGTATGGTGCCATAATCTTGGATTCACAGTATGTTGTAGCAGGAACACATGTAAACACATTAGGGTTCTTGTAACACAATTCAACTAATGCAGCACACCTGGGGTAAATTCTATCCAAGAGTTCGCATTCCTCATCGGAGATGACTTGGGGATAACCGCCTTCTCCGCATGCCATAGGTTTGTAGTATTTGTATTGGATCAATGAATCAGTAATACCATTCCCTATCAAGACACTAGATAATTCAAAAGTCCTTTCAGCGTGATTTATTATTTCAGATGCAAAGCTTGGTATATAATGACCAGCATAGGATTCTCCAGCAATATGAAATTTGTTATTCAAAAGATTTGGAAATTTTTGAAAGAATAACTCGAGGAAAACAAAGACATCTTTAGCGGCAGTAGCTGTATCCTTAACTTGTTGGGAATCAGAGTATGAGTAGCCAACGCCCACTGGTTGGTCTAAGAAGATAACACTAGCATTTGAATTCCATGAATATGGGTTGAAAACAGGTCTCAAATTTTCGTCAATCGAAGATGGGCCTAATTCAAAGAACAAACCAGTCATTGACGAGCACCCTGGGCCACCATTCAACCATAATATAACAGGATCATTTTCAGGGTCGTTTCTAGATTCAAAAAACCAGTAGAAGAAGTGTTTATCTTGATCTAATATATCTAAGTATCCGGAGTATTGATCAACATCATCTAAACCTAAGATTTTTGGATTGGCCTTCGAAACTCTGAGTTGATAGTTTTCAAAGTTGTCTCTATCAATGAATTCGTAGTCAGCATTGAACTGTTCTTGATCATCAGAGTCTGGTTTATTGAACTTGTTATTGAAATGATGCTTGGTGACTTTGTGCTTCGAAGTGAACGCAGAAATGGATTCCTTCAATTTGATAGGGTCATGAACTTCCAAGTACTCCCATAATTTGATGACATCTGGATGGTAGCTTTCTTTCAACGCACCAAACTCCGTTCTGGCTTCTTTCAAGAAAAGAGAGTCTTCATCATTCAGAACTGGTTGAGCATCTTCTGCTAAGAAAAACTGGTCTTGAGGAACTGAAAAAGATCTAACCGTAGCCGCCAAAAAAGCAGTCATCGTCACTTTATTCAACTTCATGTTTTATGATTCCTTGAAGCAGCTCAAAAGAAGGAAATTTTCTAACTATTTTTATAGGTGAGAAGCGAGATGACTCGATGATGGTCATTGCCATTGGCAATTTGGCGCCCATCTCTATCTTATCTTCAAACTTCGGGCTCAAAATTCAAATTAGTAAAAGGAGAACGGTAAATACACTATTTTAGTGTGAGGTTCAAAACTATCTAAAAGATTATGTAACTATAATGTGTCACGTGCCACTCGCTGGAATTGTGGTAAATACTAAACAGTAAACACAGTTCCCATATTTAAGCTATCTTAAATATGCCTCAGAATATGCGGCTGTAGATATCGAAACCAAATTGTAATTTGAATTTTGTAAATTATCACGCGTATTGAGTCTTGAGTCTTGACTCTTGACTAACGTGATAAGGCTTGTGACTGTAACTTGATAGGAGCCACTAACCGTCAACTTGACTTAACTTCTCTTGATTTCTTTCATTATATACGCATATGACAAATACGAATAGAAAGGACGAAACCATATGGCATGTACTAAATAGAATTTACTTTAGAGTCACATGTAAGGTCACGTGAACCTTGTAAACAAGTCTAAACACTTCGTTACAATATTATCAGATCAATTTATTGTAACTTGAAGTTCTCAAGCTTATAAGCCTTATAGACGAATTGAGATATTATGATATATGAAATAATCATGGCGTTAGAGTCGTTGGTCACTCATTTATGGCCATCTCATAAATCTGAAGAGACAACCGATACTGACAACGAAACAGGTTCCAAATTATATTGTCGATTGAACAAATTGCCATATGAGATATTGATTGAAGTTTTCTACTATACTCCACTAGAAGATTTATTCAGTTGTTCAATTGTCAGCAAAGACTTAAACGATATAGCTAATCGTGTATTGTATAGATCAATACATATAGTCTTAATATCACATCATCACAACGAACAAAGGATTCATTGTGGACTCAAATACCACAATAATGGAACTGATTCATCATATCGTATACGTCCTAAACCATTTTGGAAGGAGTCCCTAACAGTTATGGAAGGCTATCAGCAAATAAAGGATATGTTACCTCGAAGGTCTCTGGGATCATATGATCGCTATTTGAGTCATATGAAGCGGAGAGGGTGTCATCCTTCTAGCAAGCATTACAAGTTCTGTAAGAACATCTCTGTGGTGTATCATCCAGATAACATCAATGTTTTATTGGGCACCATAATTTCTAAACGAAAATTGGCCAGTTTCATATTATCATTTACAGTTGAATTGGATCGTGGTAGATCATTGAGTGTTCTTTGCTACGGGCTATTCAATATATTTGATGAGTTTGAGCCAGTCGTTGTTAAGCTTTTGCTCAGGCTCGTCGCTATTTATGAGAACCTAGTCAATTGCCGCCATATTAGTATACCACTTGAATTAGTGCCGGACCATAGTGATAGATTTGAAAGTTACATGACAAAGAATGCCAATTTGAGATCTTTCACATTGAATTCAAAACCCATATATGATCATTCTGCTTATGAATTCGCAGGCTCATGTATTGCCGACGGAATCGGCAAATCACCATTAAATAGCTTTCTGGATAGAGCAGAATTCGATAAGTATCGAGCTAGATATGAAAAAGTTAAGAAAGATCACTATTGTTATTTGTCCAAGTATACCAGGTCTAAATTTTGCGAAATCAAAAGTCGTATTGCAAACATGTCTCGAAGTTCAATCAAGTTGTGTGTAGTTTTGGGAATATGTGCTAACAGTCCAAGTATTAGAAAAGTTTCCTTCAACGGTTTTGAAGGAATGGCTCAATATTGTGAATTTTTGAATGGAAAGTGGTCTCGTGAACCGGCTTATATGAAAGATAACAGAATCATCTACTCCACGTATGATTCCGTATATCATAAATCAGCTAACGACTTCATCAAGCAATATACATTAATTGAGTTTGGACAGCTTCCTTCAACCTGTTTCCAAAATTTGAGAGATTTCACCAGGAGATTTTCAACTGAACCAGATAAAGGGGGGTTTGATACTATAATAGGTACCAACTCTGAAGTTAAGTTCTTGAAGCTGGCTAATACCGAGGTATTTTCATTTTATGATTTCACAGAGTTTCTTTATAAGAATTTTGGTGATGGAAAACTATTCAAGGTGAAGACTTTATGTCTCAATGCACATTGTGAAGAGGTTGTTTTTGCCTGCTCCACTGGCCGAACTACTCTATCTGTGGGTCCTGATAATTACAAATCATTTTTGAAGGAACAGTCATTGCTCAAAATTGACAGATCTTATCTTTCCACTATTGCATACTCGCGGAGAATTCGAAATGATGACTTTAGAACGATTTCTGTGAAAAGGTTTCACTCTGCCTGAGAAATTAGAATTCTTTCATTGGATTTTAATGTTTTCATTATGTTGATATATAGTAAAAGCAGGGGATGATTACAATATGAAGATATAATTAAGTCATCCGTACGTGAGAAACATGTCATGTACAGCTGATGAAGAGGTTGGATTAAAAGGACCTCTCTGGAATTTCCAGAGGGGGTTTTCTCTCTCAAATTTGGCTATCTAGTTGAGATATTAGTCGAAGAAGAATCTTTCATGAGTAACCACGAAATGGAACAAATAAACCAAATATGATGGCTCACGTTTATAGCAACTTCTACCTATTCGATAAGATGAAACCTATTTAATTAGACAACGAATCTAATGTACCTCAATGTGTTTCAACTGTAAAGTAAATACAACGGTTTATTCAGAAATTTACAAGTATAGCAAAGCACACACTATCTCGATTAAGAACTAAATGCGTAGTCACCATCAATCCACCTATTGACCATATCCAACGCTGCTTCAGGTTGATTATATGGAACCATATGCCCAGCATTGTACACCCTAGCAAAAGTAAAATTCCCGTAATTTTTAATCTCACCAGCCGGCTGACCAGTGGATTTGGTATACCATCCTTTGAAAAGGGCCTGAGAGAATTGAGTATGGGCACTATATGGCAACGCATCAGACCAGGCATGATTTCCCAACCAGTTACAGATGAAATCTTTATCACCGGCGTAAAGTAACACTGGGACACCCTCATCTAATAAATGGGCAATATATTGCTGTGAGGGCTTCATCCAGTCTCCAGTAGAGGAAAACGCATTATTAACTGCATCAGAACATTCTTGGTAGTTCAATACTGAGTAAGCACCTAAAGAGGCCTTGACGTTTGGTAGATTCAAATATTGGGACACATATTCTTCCGCTTTGTAACACAAACTGGTTCCTGGATCACATTGAGCTCGAACATCATAAGGATTTAACGTTGTATTGTAATAGTAGTTGGCAATATTACTTTCACAATAAGTCATTGCTGGGACACAATTATAGATATCTTGAACTTCATAACAATTTTGAATCAATAGAGCACATCCTGGATATCCTTGTGACATATCATAGCATGAAGTATTGGATAATACAGCTGGATATCCACCTTGACCACACGCCATTGGTTCGTAATACTTATATTGTATCAATGGATCAGTAAGACCATTCCCAATCATCACGCTGCTCAAATTGAAAGTTTTATTTGGTTGGTCATAGATATAAGCAGAGAATTTTGGAATATAGTGGCCTGCATAAGACTCGCCTGCAATATGGAACTTATTAGCACGGAACTGAGGGTATTGTTCAAAGAATAATTCAAGGAATGCAAAGACATCAACCGCAGCAGCATTTGTAGAGTTGACTTGAGTTGAGTTAGAATAAGAGTATCCAACGCCAATTGGTTGGTCTAAAAATATAACACTGGCGTTGTTTGTCCAGGAATATGGATTGATAACTGGAACCAATGTTGGACCAATCTTAGCAGGACCTAACTCAAAAAATAATCCAGTTAATGAAGAACAACCTGGACCACCATTTAACCATAATATGACAGGATCCGTCTTGGGATCATTTCTAGATTCAAAGAACCAATAAAAGAAATGTTTATCTTCGCTAATGATATCTAAATACCCAGAGGACTGGTTAACGATACTATCGACACCTAATGATTTGGGATCACTTTTAGAAACTCTCAATTGATGATCGGAAAACTCTCTTTTGGAGATATAATGATATTTTTCTTCTTCTTTATCATCTGGAATATACTCGTTTTTAATGTCTTCCACTTGGATTGGGCTTGAATCTGAACGGTATTTTCCTACTGCCTTCTTCAATGAGCCAGGGTGATTAATTTCTAAAAAATTCCATAACCTATTCATATCTTCATTTTTCTCTCCGTCGATGTGATTCAAGTATTTGGAATCCTTATGTACAGGATCATCACCAACGATTTTGTCAATAGTAGACTTAAGCTTGGATGGTTTCCCACCTGGAACCGATAACCCAGATACACCAAGAATTATCAAGAAACCAAGTAACGCTAAATTGAATCTCATTTTCCTTATGTAGAGTATTTGTGACTGATTCGGAATCTGGGAATAGGGCCTTTATTTCCAGTTATATATTCATCAAGAAACGGTCAAATTTCAAAGCAACCATTTCACTGGAAAGCTAAAATGCTATATCTGATCCTTTGATGAAATTGATTGTGGATCCAAACAACAGCAAGATTAATCAAGAATCAAAGGGGAGTTTTGACCATTTCTAGCGGCCATCCAGATGTATTTACAGCATATTCTTGCTATAAATCGGGCCATCAGTGTCAATTGACTCTGCCATTTGAATTTTGCAGCCGCCATATATGCAAGTTGCAAGATGTCGAATATCGAAACTTGAGATCAGTTGAAGAAGATCGTACAGGATCAAATGGCAGGACATGTTCGCGGTGGTTGCAAACTCTCTCTGCAGCGATATTTTGAAGCAGACTCGAGTTTTTTCCGAAAGCAGATTTTACAATAAAAAATCAATAAAAAATGGAGAAAAAACAATTACGTAAATTATTACAAATCTCGAACGTGACTCGATGAGATTTGTGACGTGCGCTAACCAGATGGTTTTATTTTTTATTATTTTTTTTATTTTTTTATTTTTGATTAAAATAAATTTTCAGATAAATTTTTATCGATTGAATCAACTAAACAAAAATCTTTCTAACAGAATAGCAGACTTAGTTAAAAATGGCTGAAAAAGTTAGATACTATCTTGAACAGTCCCTTCCTGAATTGGAAGACTTGAAGAGAAAAGGGTTATTCGACAAGAATGAAATCACAATGATTATGAGAAGAAGAACGGATTTTGAACATAGAATTACTGGTAGAGGTTCAAAAGCTAGAGATTATTTGAAATACACCGAATTTGAAAGCAACTTGGAAAAATTAAGAAAGAAGAGATACACAAGATTGAATAGTGCCAAATTGATTGATACCAAGCCAAGTTTATCAGATTGGGCTGGTGTGAGAAGAATCTTATTTATATTTGATAGAGCCACAAGAAGATATCCTGGAGACTTAACTATCTGGGGATCATATTTGAAATTTGCCAAGAAGAATGGTGCCATAAAAGTGATATACAAAGCATACTCGAGATTGTTACAATTACAGCCTAGAAATATAGATGCCTGGTTAAGTGCAGCCAAGTATGAATTTGAAGATAATTCCAATGCTAAAGGTGCCAGAATATTATTACAAAGAAGTTTAAGATTCAACCCTGAGTCTTTAGAATTATGGTTATCGTATGCTAAATTTGAATTATCGTATGTTTCCAAATTATTAGCAAGAAGGAAAGTATTAGGATTAGTTACAGAGAGACAACAAAGAGAACAATTAGAATTTGAAAACAAAAGTTTGACTAAAAAAATTGAAAAATCAACAACTTTGGACGTTGATGAGAATAACGACGAATCAAATAACGATGAAATAGAATTGCCTGCCATTACGAATGAAGACTTGAAAGAAGAATTGAAACACTTGCCTGAAACTGACATGAACATGTTGGGAAACCCAGAATCCAATCCAGCTTTACGTGGTGATATTGCATTAACTATATACGACTTAGCTGTGCCAGCTTTAGTGAAACAAATTCCAGAAAACTCAACAATCACAAATGAAGCTGAAAAGACATATGAAATAACAATTGAATTCTTGAAAGTGTTTGATTCATTTACTGAACTTAATCGTAATAATTTATGCGGACATGCTATAAATTCAGTCTTACAAAAATATCCAAAAGATTTGAGAAACATCTTATTAGATATCACTTTGCCTATAAGAAATTCCAAGATTGAAGATGAAGACTTTGCTGAGTTGTTGAAGTTATCAGTTAACAAATTCATAGCATATAGATCTAAGATTGTATCATCAAATAAGAAACAGGAGTTAACAAGTCTCTTCATAAATGAGATAGACAAGTTCTTACAAGTTGAACCAAGACCAAGTGAAGTAATTTCTACATTATTGAATGCCATTATCAAAAAATGTCGTTTATAGGATTGGTTTATACATAACTTATCACTTAGTTAATTTTAATACAATTTGTTTTGAAACAATTATTTTAATCAGTTTTGGCGTAGACTGATTCACTATCGATAGGTCTGAAATATTGTTTCTTGAATTTAATGGAATATGAACTGTAAAATGCAGCTGACACTGCTGCTGCAGTGATGATTGCTGTTAAAAGGATATATCTGAATATAACTGATCCCCTCGTACCATTAATATTCATAGGCAATTTGTAGAATCCACTAGAAAATGGTTTGAAGTCATTCTTTGATACATGATTTAACCATCTGATAGATAACTGTACGGTCATGAAATCACCAATCACGTATCTTGTTGTGTTAGTTGATGAACTCCACGCAACAGAACTGACAATTGTGTTGAAATCGTCAGGCTTGGATAATAAAACGTTTAAATTTGTATCAATATCCAAATGACTTTCTGAAATATGGCCTCTGAAATTAATCGTGAATGGGACTGAACCACCATGGCTTATTGAATTTGGTTCTGAACTTATGGGTAAACGACACGAGTATGGAGCATCTTGATGGATATACAACTGAAATAAGTGGAAAAGATGGTCAGTTAACCCAATAGTACAGTTCAAATCTTCATTGATTCCGTATTTTATCGATAATGATTCACCAGTTTCTCTGCATTTGGGGAAATATTCATACACGATGTTTCCATCAGCGTCAAATTTGTGTTCTCCGTTATCAATTTGTCTTGATATACAATCAACTGGAAGAGACTGTCCTATTTGAAATGGTTTCACTGATGGTATTGAGTTTTTGGAATCGACCGCGTACCATTCTCCATTGACAAGTGAGCTTCCCAAGAGCAAAGCAGGAGTGACAATTTGGAGGAGTCTCATCGTGGGCTGCCAATCAACTATGTAGTGAAATGAACTGATTTGGCAAATTGATCAAACACTTTTTGATCTTGTGTCAATTTTGCTTATCGATTTCGGTTATGAGATTTATTTGAAATTAGCGAAATTGGAGATTTTCAAATTTAACCACTATCGAAAGTTAGCTGGATCTACAACTTACAAGTGGGATGAGCCTAACAGACAAGTGAAATATCCTTCAATTGTAGTACAACTGTAGTGCTGTTGAAGCAGTCCTGACAACAATTCAACGTTTTAACCCTGCTGGAACCAGTTTTGCTGAACGCAAAACTCGTAGATCTTGGAGGCCTTGTTCACATCTATCTTCAAACTATTCCTAGCATCTTTTTTCTTCAAAGTGCCATTATATTTAGCTGATTCTTTCATCAACTGACCCTTTATGGCCAAGTATGGTTTAGGCAATACTCTCAATGTTGCACATAACTGTTTTTCTTCCGGGGCCAATAATTCGAAATCTGCAGAGTGGGAGATATCCAAAGGTTGATTGATTGCCTTTTTGGGTTTTAATTCTGGCTGTGGTGAGTTTGTATGTGATGATATTCTGCTATTCCTAGCGTTTGTTAAAGATAATGAATTTTGCGTGTGTCTTGAATTGGTGACACTTCCCGATAATCCAACTCTTTGTAAGACGTTATCTCTTAGGACTTTATCTTTTTCAAATTTGATACCACTTTCCAATGTAAGTATACCATTTTTCCTCCAGTTCTGTAGTTGCTGAATTCTTATACGACATTTTAATTCATTCAAGAAATCTTTTGTGAATTCTTCAAAATCTTCTGGTGTTAGGATTCTTATGAATGCATCAATTTTCTTTAATAGCTCCTTCTCTTCTTTTAGTTTCCTTTTATCGTTACCCATATTTTTCTTGTAATCGAGTAAATTGTTCAATATCAATACTCTTTTCCTTTCTGCTCTTGTAGTCAATCTTGAATTATAGATACCCAAGATAGTCAACTTCAATTCAATATCATTTGCTTGATCTTCTGGATCAAATATCATATCTTTAACAGTTGTCTCGGCTTCATTTTCCACTTCGTGTTCAAACTCTAATCTACCAGGCATATAACCTTGAATTTCATGACATAATGGGACAGAGGCATTTGGTTTTGTTTTTGGTGGAGGTAATGGTTGATTCTTGCGTTTATCAATTCTTTGTTTCCTCACTTTTAAGAAATTATGTGGTGATATGTGACTGAAATCTTTATCCATTTCAGGTAGTGGATATTCTTTTGAGTTTATGTATATTTTATTATAATGTTCAGCTATTTCTTCTTTGGATCGATTACCAACAGCATCAGCGATATCTTGCCAGTTCCCCAATCCAGAAGTTTCTGCAGCTTCAATCAATAATAATTCTTCATCTCCGCCCCAGTTTTCATCAAAGATGGGATAACTGTTCTGTTCGATGATTTTATAATCGTGCCATGGTTTATGGTTTAGCGACGAGGCACCAGAGGCAAAACAAGGAACACATAGATCATATTCCAGACAAATGGCACATCGAACCCTCACACGGTTTGTGCAGTCTGAAGAACAGATATCACAGTGGAATTGAGTCTTAGCCATTTCTGAAATCGGTATGCGATAGAGATTGGGAAGATTTGATTATCTATGATGCGATATACGATGTGTAAGCAGCCAACCGAATATGGGAAATTGAATGATTCTTCGTCTGGAAGCTGTGTCTCGGGAGCTTGAAGTGGAATATGTAGTTAGGAGGCTATAATAAGGCAGTTGGTGATGGAATGGCAGATGGATTGCGGTTGTGGTGACTCTGTTCAGCTCTGTTCAGCTCTGTTCTGCCTTTTATCTCACTTGTTTATCGTTTCTGAAAACAAGTTGAGATGGAAACAAAACATTGTTGAACAGTCAGAAATTACGTAATTAATTTGTATTTTATTTTTTAAATTTTATTTTTATTTTCCAAAATATCGGTTGAGTTCGCGAGCAGTTCAATTTACAAAATACATTCGCGCAAAATAACCCAAAAGCGAAAACAGAGAAATCAAACAGCAGTCACAAACAAGTGCGCGTAACTCTTGCCGGTCTCCAGTAAACTTGAGTCCGATGAAATTCCTGAATTTTTTTCCACTCGAAGAGAAGTTTTGGTAAGTGCCAGATTGATTTCGCGAATTGAGTTCTGATTACAGTGGAATATTGGCTGTTTGAATAAAAATTAAAAAATATACAAATTAACAACCTCTATTAAAGTAATCACACAATAAATAATTAGTCAAAATGGTATGTGTTTGAACGTTTTATTGATGATATTATAGTTGACCCAATCCATAAGAGCCAAGAGTGAACCCCATCAAAAAGGAAATTGTATTAAAATGTGATTGATTAATGTTATCGAAGTGAAATTTCGACATCAATGCAAAGTCAAGATTATTTGATATGAATAGTAGTGGGAATATTTTTGTGAATAAAAGGAAATGAATGAACTGATGGAAGGATTAGTTTATCAATATAGTAATCACTACTCGTTGTATTTTATATCACATAAAGCTTTAAAGATCAATTTTGATATATGAATAATGATAAATTGTGACTATAATATCATCCAATAAAGACTTATTCAATCGGATTTGAACCAAATACTAATATTGAACAGGGTAGAGTTAGAACTAAGACTGTTAAAAGAGCTTCAAAGGTTTTAATCGAAAGATATTACCCAAAATTAACTTTAGATTTTGAAACCAACAAACGTTTAACTTCAGAAATCGCTGTTATTCAATCAAAACGTTTAAGAAACAAGATTGCTGGTTACACCACCCATTTGATGAAACGTATTCAAAAAGGTCCAGTCAGAGGTATTTCTTTCAAATTACAAGAAGAAGAAAGAGAACGTAAAGATCAATATGTTCCAGAAGTTTCTGCTTTAGATTTATCCCACACTAAGAATGTCTTGAACGTTGATCAAGAAACTTCAGATTTAGTTAAATCCTTAGGTTTAAAATTACCTTTATCTGTTATCCCAATTTCTGCTCAAAGAGGTCCTGCTAGACGTTTTGCTAAAAGAAATTAAGTAAAATATTAATTCATCTATGATTATATATTTGTTTAATTTTTTTCTGTGTATTCAATAAATTCACCTAAACTGTTAATGAAATGTTTGTAAATTTATTTATTTATTATCTGTCTACTGTAGGTTACATGAATCAATGTGTTTATCATTGATAATAATATTTTGCTAAGTCTAAAGATCCCGCACATTATAAAGCTAAATACTAATTTCTTATCTCTTCCACAATCTCATTTCCAAAACTTGTTAATTTACTAATCCTCTTCTCTAAATATTCGCCATGATTTTCTAAACTTGATGCGTGTAAATTCATAACATTATTCAAAATCTCAAATCTTTGAATTAACTTACATCTAATTTTTATAACTTTTTTAGTCAATTGTGAATGTTTTTCACTCAATTCAAACCCCATTGCAGACCACTTATCTAATTTCATCAAACTGGTATCAATCAAAAACTCGGTGGACAATCCAATATCTTCAGCTAATTGTTCTAATAAACTATTGAATTTCTCTTCAGCTAAAGGTGTGCATAATGAGGTTCCATTGGTTTGAAATGCTGGCACCTTAGTTATTGGGCCAGGTAAAGCACTTTCTTTCTTCACATTTACATCATTACTTCTATGATCAATGTGTTTCTTGCTTGGTTTCCTAGATTGAGGTGGTGGTGCTTCTTCAAATATTTCAGGTTGTGATCCAACTGACTGATCATTAATTTGTCCTGATCCCGTATCATCGATATTATTTTGCATGTCTAAAGATCCAGGTGATCCTTCCACTAAGGCATAATTTACTCTTCTCTTAGCTTTACCTAGGCTCTTGCCACCTTCAGAGGTTCTCTTTTTTGGATTTGTTGGTGTGGATATTTGCTGGTTTGAAAACGTTGAATCGAAAGAATTATCAAAATCATTCAATATTCCTGGCGTATAATTGATGGCTGTCTTTTTCCCAAGGATTTGCAGCTTTTCTAATTTTTCCTTATCGTTACCAAACATTGGATTCTTTATATTATTGATGTTGGGTGTTGCTGCATTCTCATCTGGGACGTTTGATGGTGGTGTGACATAAAACTGTGATAAGAATTCTTTAGAATATTTAGCGGCAAAATTGGTTTTTGACGATGATGGGTCGATTTCTGTGCTGGCATTATTGGTAAACTCTGGTTCAGCTTTGTTAGGATGGTCTATCGAATTAGCTTGTTTCTTTGGAAGTGGGATCTCTTCAGCCGATTTTGATGGTGCTGGAACGTGTCTGGCAGATGCGCGGTGTTTAGCTGTCTTTTGTGAACTAGATTTCAGCTCAGCCTCTTTGGGTGTCAATACTACCGCTTTCTTCTCACTAACTACCTGCTTTAATGAATCAATTTTTTTGGGCGGTTTCTCTTTCGACTGGCTTGAAGTTTTTTTAGTCTCGGCGGCTAAACCAGGTTCCCTCTTAATATACTCCACAGGGTTCTTCAATTTGCTTTTCTGATGCTGGTTGGTGGGAGATGGTGGTTGTGAAAGTTTCTCCCTCTTTACCATCACTTTGAAAGCTTTATTTGAACTCATTTTGTTGGGCGGCTAATTCAATAAAATGTTTTCAAGAGATTATCATATTCAAATAAATTGTTGCAAAATAATTGATATCAATTTGACACATTCGCGAAAATAGATTTCAATTTGGTTTGCACTTTAAGTGGGACCAATTTTAAGATGATAGACTCCTCTTGGATCCATGCAGTTCCCAACCAAAGGATATCGAAAAGTGAATATCAGACGAACTCTCATCAAAATTTGCTAGTTATTACTTATCCAAGTCTCAAATGAAATGGTAAATTATTAATCACCCTCGCAATGAGAACATTTAGCAAACATGAGGCTATTCACGAATTAATTGAAAAGCTGCTGGAAATCACAAGCTACCGAACCGCCCCTACAGAGTGAAGAAATATTTGAGCATGAACTGTATATCATTATACAACAGTTTGACGAGCTTCCAAACGTAATTATAGGTGAAGGGCGTACTAACCCTGCTTCCCTTGAGATACTACGTCTGAGACTCCCAGCGTGCCTGCAAACTACAGCAGTGGGTTTCGTCTTGGAAAGGTTATTTGATAACACAAGATTAGTTCCTGGTCAGAGATACTCCATATATTTTCGATAATTTCATTAATTTTTTACTTGAGTTGTGATTTGAATATCTTTGAAATAACAATTCATGATACAGTATTACCAAAAGATCAAGTTTTGGAAATTTTTACGAAGAAAGGTGATGAGGAAACAAGGCATAACCAAGAAGGTTTTCGTCAGTTATATCTGTCAATATTGCAAAATAGTGGCTTCTCTAGTTGGTGGAATTATATATCGATCCCCTCATGTCTATACGTTACAACTTAATGGCAAAAATGGTATTTCTAAAAGATACTTTATAATGTATTCAGGATAAGTGATTTATAATTTTCTCTTAATGATAAAGACTAAAGGTATACTAAGAAATGATGAGAATTGCTCAAAGGATGATCACAAGCCTCTTACCAACTACCGCCTTGGTTATCATTATATTCACCTTGATTACGGTGTCCACCTTGTTGATCATAACCTCCTTGATTCCCATCTTGGTATCCACCTTGATTTCCTTGATTGTTTTGATATCCATCTTGATCCCTATTTTGATTTCCTTCGTATCCACCTTGTTCCCCACCATATTGTTGTTGTTCTTGACGTTTATTATCTTCATGCTCATCCCATTTGTCATTTAATTCATGAGCTCCAACAGCACCAGCTATACCACCAGCAATACCACCTAAAGTTGAATGTTCACCACCTAATTTTGATCCAGCATAAGCTCCAGCGGCACCGCCAGCAAGGTCAGCAAATAATCCTCTTTCACCTGTCCCTGCACCTTCGGAATTATCCGTTGTTTGTTGTGGACTGTTGTATTCACCTTGTTCTCCTGAGCTATAGAAATCTGTTGCTGACATTTTTTTTTTGTATAAATTTTTTGGTAATTTGTTGTTATTGATGATAATAGATATAAATGGGGATATGAACGTGCTTTTATAGCATTGTAGGAAAATGAAAAATCAAGATGATTCAAAATCAACGTTGATTTGCTGAATGTTTAGACTAAAGATGGGAATTACTGAGTTGGGCTATAAGTTATTAGCAATCATGGCATCGCCAATATTAAAGGAAGCAATAATTCAAGTTTCAACTGAGAATACGTATGTTATAAACTAGTAATGAATCTATAGTGATTTGCTATAATCTATATAAATTCTGAGCTTGGCCATGAATTTGTTGTCTATCATCAACTTCGTATGTACCGACTAATAAGTGAAATATCAGCTTGTAGCGCATTATAACATTCAGCTAAAATCAGTCTTCCAAGCTCTCTCAGTTCAGTATCAATTGTGGATCAAAAACGTGGCGTCCAGCTAGTTATATATCTATTTTCCGATCAAGTCATGAACCTTTGTATTTTCACCTTGGTTTAAGTTGTATCAAATAACAATAAGTCTTGACTTGTGATCTACAAAAAATTACGTTTTGCAACCACATTAACTTTTTATCTAACTCCCAGCGGAAACTTTTTCTTAGTTTGTGGAAAGTTACACTAAAATAACCTGTCAGAAGTTTAAATTTCCCGAATAAACCCTCGGATTAAGATAACGTTGAAGCTGTTGCAACTCTTTTATATACTCAAGATAATTTACTGATCACATATCACCTGTGGAAAAGCTAAAAGCTATACCGTAATATAGTTATACATATAATATAAGAATATAATTAAGTGAATAAATATTAATTATATATAACAAGTTTATAACTATTGCTTATATCCAATAACTCCATCCAAAACCTTCATAATCTTAAGCAATTTCTCCTCTCTTAACCTCCCAACAACCAACTGAACCGCAACAGCACCACCATTACTTTCCCCAGCATCATAATTATCATAAATATATTTATCAATTTCATTTCTTGCGATGTGGTTTTCTTCTTTAACGTCTAAATCAGCATTAGCTCTAGTGACAGGTATGATCCCACACGAATAATCTAAAGCATTGAAAGGCGATGTGTACCCAACGTATCTGAATTTGGTATGTGGTGCACCTGCAAATGGTGATGCTGGTAATATTATCCCATCTATAGGTCTTCCTGTTGTCGTCTGTTTAGCCGTTGCATTCCATCTATCAATGTACTTTCTTTGGAGGGTAGTTCTTTCAGCATGGAGCTTCCATAATTCAGAGACTGGAATATCCGTGGCCTTGCCGTACATATCCATGTCTGGGAACAAAGGTTCTTGTGCAATTTGACAGTAATCTTGGACATGTTTCCCTCCATCTGATAAGAAAAAATCTGTAACGATATGTGATAAACGTAAATGGTCTGTTGGTTCCCAAAGTATAACTTCATGGCCCGCATCTTGGAGTTTGGATACAACTTCTTTGAGTCCACGAGTTATAGGTGGTGTAGGCTTCACGTATCCATCATCGTATAACACTGCAAAGCAAAGCTTCTTAGGAATTTCAACGTCTGTCCTCCATGGCATTTCGATAACTTTTCCATCATAGTTCCAAGGTTCCGCACCAATAACTCGTTCACAATAAAATTCAATCGTTTCTAACGAGCTTGCAATGGGGCCATTGACACTATTAACACTTTCAAGCCCAGGCAAACCAGATCTACCACCATACGTAGGAAACCTCCCAAACGAAGGCCTGATACAATACAAATTCTGCATCAGTGCCGGGATACGCAAGCTACCACCTATATCTGATCCAACGCCAACACATCCACCTTTCAAAGCCAATAATGCACACTCACCGCCTGAAGAACCACCACTGGTCAAATCACGATTGTATGGATTCAACGTACGTCCATAGACATGATTCACAGTCTCAGCCATCATCATAGCTGTGGGAACATTTGTCTTGACATAGAACACAGCTCCTTGTGCGCGTAATAACTCAACTAAGGATGAATCTTCTATTGCACCACCTTTGGGGTCATAGCAAAAACCAACGAATCCGATAGTTGTTGCCTGGCCCTTTATGTTGAGGTTGTCTTTTAAGGAGATTGGCAAGCCGTGCAATGTGCCTTTTAACCTTCCCGTTTGGCTGTAGTAGTTGTCCAATTCAGAAGCCTGTTCAATGGCCTGGGTGAAGAATACCTCTGTTAGGCAGTTAACTAGTTGATGAGCTATAGAGGCACGATGGCAGAACGCAGTTGTAACATCAACACAGGACCATTCTTTGGTTGTTATCTTGTGCAAAATAGATGAAGCATCACTCTCTGTTATTTCAATCTCTTGCTCAGTTAAAAACCCAGATTCAATGGGGAATTTCAAAACATCTTTAACACTTGAAGGAGGTAATTGGTTTGTTGGAATCAACCATTCTGCTAGAAAATGAGAGTCTCTTTCAGCCACTTTCTTAGCTGCAATGTCTTTGTAAGTGTTTGTCATTATAAGTAATTGTCAGATCAGTTCTAGTCTGAGCTCAGAGCTGTTATGAATATAATTATAGGGAGACCTAGTAGATTTAAATATAATTTAAAATCGTATCGGCTCCTTGATTTCTCTGTATATATGTTCCATAATATAAATATTTGTATCGATAATAATTGTTTAATGGGAACCCATCTCCGTTCAAACCAGGTATTATGAGCGTCTGTTATCACAATTCCGTTCTGATATCAACTGACACTGTAAAATAAATATGAAATTCTCCTATCAGTTGATCCGCAGCAGCAGCAGCTTATCGCTCAATCGAAGCACAAACGGTGTTGCTTTTATGGTCGGAGTTACTCAGTGTTCACTGTTGGGCCTTTGGCACATGATATTCAATGAAAAAGCTCTCTGTAATCTAGTATTTAGTAGTTTATAACAGCATGAGATGACCTTGAGGTTTGGAGGAATAGAATAGATGAAGCACTGGATGTAAACGGACAACGGAAGCGTCAACTGTAATATATCAAACACATCAAACTGACATCGATGCAGGGTCCGCTACCAAATAATATCGAACAAGTTACAACAGATATCCAGTATCAAGTTTCGAACGTGCAACAAGTCACAAGTTAGTAGTTACACTTGTCAGTGATCCAGACATGTGATTATAGTGGAAATGCGTTTCGCTGTATCCTTAAGGGACATCTTCGACATTCATCACTTGTTATGCGAGATCTGTCGTACCGAATTAGTAGTAACTTGTAACTTGTAAGTACTGGACATAAATAACTGCCCGACAGGATATACTTCACATTAGTTATGAATTTGAAATAAATCCGATCTCCATTGATATAACACAGAGATTACATAGAATCTAGATTACTCCTTCAGTCACTGCAGATCATATCAACAATCAGCGGAGTTGGAAAGCCATTCTTCGCTCTTTTCATCATTCTGTCAAGATCTGTACGACAGTGTTCCAAAGATAACATTTTTTATATAAAGAATTTCACATCCCTTATTAATATACCACAGCAAACCATCACATCAAATATATTCACACCACAAATAATTCATAAATATGGACAAGCTAAGACAAATATTGACGAAAGTGAGATACGTGGTATGGGGAACCACCCCATCTTCACCAATTGAAAGGAAACTCTTGCTCAAAATTGACTGGTTTGTATTATCATTTGTCTGTCTAAACTACTGGATAAACTATGTGGACAGATCCAATCTAGCAAATGCTTATGTTTCAGGAATGCAACAAGATCTAAACATGAAAGGAGACCAATATAATATTATTAATACCTGTTTCACAGTCGGTTATATCGTCGGTATGATCCCTAATAATATCATGCTACTCAAAGTGCAACCTCGATACTGGATGAGTTTCTGTGCATTGTGTTGGGGTGTGCTTACTTTATCAATATATAAAGCTTCAAGCTATAGGCAAATCTGCGTCATTAGGTTTTTCCAAGCTATATTTGAAAGTTCAACCTTCAGTGGTACACATCTAATCTTGGGATCCTGGTATAAAGAAGAAGAACTAGCCAAGAGATCCGCTATATTCACAAGTTCAGGTCTTGCTGGATCCATAATCAGTTCAGTGATGCAAGCAGCCATATACAAACACATGGACGGGACAAGAGGTTTAGCTGGGTGGAGATGGTTATTCATTATTGATTTCATAATCACTATTCCTATTATCATATACGGGTTTATCTGTTTCCCCAATACACCAGAAAACTGCAATCCTTTAATCTTCAATGAAGAAGAGAAACAATTAGCTTTGGCTAGGGTTCCACCGCGTGCAGAAAC
>JAJMGN010000295.1:0-47723 GCA_030575015.1 Cephaloascus albidus
CCTTTCTATAGCTTTTCTCTCTATATAAAAATAAAATCAGACATCTCCATCTTAAATACACCATTCATGGCACTTGGCTAATTTTTAATACCTGTTTAGCTTAAATTGGGCGAAGGGTATACTTCAAACCCCAGATCTCCCAAATTTGGTGAAGGATATGCACTAACATTATCATGATCGACATCTTTTTTATCAATACCAAATTTTTTCAAATCTCCAACTATATCTTCAAGCATAATATCTTCTTTTTCTAGTTTTTCCAATTGAATATACTCCAAGATAACATTTCTCATTACTCTATACTTCGAGATTTCAAACCATGACGCATCGATTTTATACTTTAGCAACCTAGCATTATGCGATAAAGTTTCTTTAGTCTTAGAATTCAAAGGAGCCATGACTGAATAGTGTTTTGCCTGCTTGAACAGCTCTAATATATTTCTTATTTCTAGTTCAATTGATTCCGTATAATGTTTAGCTTTCTCCTCAATACTAATGTAATGCTTAGAGCATATTTCTCCTAATATCTGCCCATTTTCATTTTCATTGATCAACTGCGTTGGCTTATAAAAACCCTTCATATTGCATAAAGAAGTTGTATAATTGATTGAATCCACCCAGCTAAGAGCTATCGCTGCGGAAGCCGATTTATAAAAATTCTTGTCATTTTTAGTGTATACTAAAAATGTGAATTCATCAATTTCAATCTCTGGGGATGAACTGACTTGTGTAGCAAATAATTCGTTCATCGGAAATGAAAATAAAGGTCTAATATTGGATTCCACACCACGATCTGATTTGATATTTAGAATGACCCCGTCTTGCTCATTAATATTTTTAAAATCTGCAAAAAGGTACTCAATGGAATCCAAATCTGAATCATCTATAAAGCAATCGTACTCATTGAAAAAATGTAAGCCTATTGTAGTTAACACAACAAAATATCTTTTCCAAGTATATCTCACTTCATTGGTCAACAGTAGTAATTTTGTTGAAGAACCGAGCTTCTCTCTTTTGAGAATATAACCCATCTTGATAATTCTTGTGGATAAATATGTAGATTCATTTGGTTCTTGTGAGAATCCTTTGGAGAAATTAGTTGCTTTTTCAACAACAATATTTTCATTCTGTAGTAAAAATGCAGCTTGTGGCAAATTGAGTATTATCTGAATCATTGGTTGATTGGAAAATAAATTCACCACTATATTGTTTTTCAAAAAATCTTTATCAATCTTTCTAATTTTAAAGTAATTTATCCAATTAAACTCAAAATTCAACTGGAGAGCACCAAGATTATTCATCCTTATAAAATCATACGGGTCTATTATATCATTACTTAAACCCCAATTGAAAGTGGCTGATTTGCTTCTAAACTTACTAAGTAGATCAGTGGAAAAGTCGATCTGTTCAAAAGTATTGATTTTGTTCTTGATGAAGGGTGCTGCTATTATATTCTCATAATAATACTCTAAAATTTCTTTGGTGATTGAAGTAGTAGGCAGCAACGATCTGAATGTATTTTTAATAAAAGCATTTTTAGGCATCTTATTTTTATTATTGGGATTAAAATAATCAGTGTGGAGTAGCAATAGGGAAAATGTGACAATGTAAACTTCGTCTTTTGAATTGAATATTGTTACTTGATCACACAAGTTTGAATCTGAAATTTCTGGACTTTTCATGGTTACACAATTGCATTCATAGTATTTTGTAGCGAAACAATCAAGCATTTGGTCAATTTGTTGTGTTTCTTTCGGCAACTCAATTGTCAATAACAACTTTCTTAATGATATATCCAATGGTTCCTTCGGAAAGTCAAATATACAATTCATGAACATCTGAACAATCTTTTCTGTAAACTTGAGGTTTTTTATATCATCGAATACTATAGCTAAAGTTTTTGGATTATGGACAATATCCAAATCACTTAATTTTTTGAAATAAGACTCTGGTGTGTCTGTTGGATCCAATACAGGAAGCACATCCCCATCAACCGCTTTCTTTATAATTTCACTGAAAGAAGTATCACCTTTCAAAGAGCCATCAGACCCGGTTTTGTCTATGTAAGAATCATCAAATAATCTCATGATGAATGTTGGAGCACTCTCTTTATTCGGTGGTGTATCCTTCCTGGGTGATAGTGAAAATGGAGCTGAACCCCCTTGCAAATCTCCCAAATTCAACGTCTTGGACCTTGCTCTCGCCAAGGCTGGATTTTGAGGTTTTGGCAGAATGTCATTTAATTCGGTACTCTCAGAATTTGGTGTTGTAGTTAAAGATTGATTGAAAGTCGCACTGTTGATGAGTTCCGGAGATTTATTGACAGTCACCGATTGAGAAGATACTGATCTGATCATGTCTGGCTTGTTTATCAGAACGAATGAAGCCCTCTTTTTCTTCTTTGATTTTTCTGGTTTTTCCTCATTGATCTTTTCTATCTCAATTGATGGCGATCTATCAGTGATTGAGGCTCCCCCGATGCTAGACTTTCTCAATGAAATGAACGATTTTGAAATGAAACTCGTGATAGATGATGTTCTGCTATGAGGAGTTGAATCAGATTGAACACCAAGAGTTGTCGGTTGATTAGTTATAGAAATAGCGAGTGTTGCATTTGTAGCTATTGTTGGAGTCGACTTCAAGTCTGGTTGTTTATTATCATGGAAGAGTTTCAGTTTTTTCTTGAATAGCACTTTAGCACGATTCAAGTTTAAAAGGGATCCCTTTTTGCTGATTTTTTTCTTCAAAGGATTGTGTTGTTTGCTTTTATGCTCATGGCCATTTTCAGGAAGCAATTGTTTCTGGTCCAGACTTATTTTGGGCGAATTGACTGTGTTTGAGTTGAGTGACGATAATCCACTTGAGTGAGAAGAGATTGAAGACAACGCAGTCAACGGGGAATCTTCGGTCAATATGAGGGACATGATTTACCAGCTCATAATCAATTCTGGTCAGCAAATGTAGCAGGATCTGGCAAGTGTATGCTTCAGCGCTTAAATGGTCAGAAAATGTGAAGATAAAGTTGAAGATTTTAAGAATCAAAAACCTCCAAAAATCGATTTTGTAAAGGCGCTGCTTGATGAGATTACCAAAGTCGAAAGGTGTTTTGACAGCAAATAATTACACGCCGAACATAACATATTCTCGTTTCTTCCTTGAACACGCCACAATAGAGAAATCCAACAGACAATAGCGATGGCCATGGTCTTGCTGCCGACGCAGGAGCATTTCTTGAAAAAACAACTAATACAACTCCAATTGCAACAGGAGTTCGGCAAGCTAAACCACCCTTATGCCTTGAGGTCTTTTGGCCTGCCTTTCAATAGCTATGACTACAACTCCACCAACAAAGAGCAGGAGTTCCCTTTGCTATCCTTCTTCTTCAAACAATTCGTGGTTTCCTTCCCGTTGCTAGCACACAATGACAATCAGGATGCCTTCTGGAGCAAAACGGTACAATCTTTTGTTGAAAGTCTCAACTCGAAGGCGATAAGCAGTACTTCAGACCGCCAGCAGACATCGAAGAGGAAGCAGATGTCCAATAAGGCGATCAAGTCATTGGTGTTGTGTTTCAACTCGACCATCGTCACTGGCAAAGATTTGGTGTATCTCAACTCTGATCATTTGAAGTCTGGTGCAGATTTAGATAAGATTGCTCCAACATCTGCTAACTCTTCTGCGGTCGCAGAGAAAACAGAGTATCAGAATAGTTTGAATCTCAATATAATATCTGTCAGATACGTCACATCACCTAAACAAACTAGCTCGTTCAATTTCTTTTCAAGTTCCACTGAAAGTTACTACGAGTTTATTATACAAGTGAAGCAATTGGGAAAAAATGATAATGCATCCCCCAACTTTGTCGCTCGAAGATATAATGAATTTCAGAAATTGAACCAAGAATTGAAGAAAGCATTTCCTGGTGTTACTTTACCTCCATTCCCGGCGAAGACAAAAACAGCATCAAATGTCAGCCAACTTGCTGGCAATGAAAGTGAGGAAAGCAATATGCTGGACGAAAATACGGGGAGTAACCTAAACTTATTGTACTCAGAGGTTAGCACAACTTCCTCCACGAAGGATAGATTAAAACCAAAGAGGCTAGTACATAAATTGAAGAGAAGCCGCAGTCCAGAGGGACAGACGAATAACATCAATACATTTGATTTGCCGAGAGAGAAAATGAGATTATTGTTAAGGGGCTATTTGAATGGGTTGGTAGCGTTATCAGAGGTAGCAACTAGCGAACAGTTCTTGGACTTTTTGACAGACAAAAGCTTTACTGAACTAACGGACTGGGAGAGAAAGGATACATCTATCAGGAAACACAATGATCAAGCTATGAAGTTGAATGAAGCATATTTCCAGGAAGAAGCGCAATCATCCGTGTTGCAATTAAGAATGGACCTAGAAGATTTCAAAAAAACTATAATATCTACTGATGACGCTTTGAGAAACATATTCTATGAAATTGGTGAACGAACTGAAATATCTCAATTATCGCCTTTGTTGCAGAATTTCATCCACTGGGCAAAGATTCAGTTGGCTGCAACTCTATATTCATTATTCTTGGGCCACGATAATTCAGCAGAATCATATCGACAATTGAAAAAATTACATGGTATATTCCCTTATACCATGTTGTACCAAGTCTTGAAATACACTAACCCTATGTTTATGATGCAAAAAGTTTTAGATTTGTTACTAGCAAATGTTCCATTCACTAATAGTTGCTTATTACAGTACTTTTTCTCTATGATATTGAATGATGAAGTCAAAAACGTAGAAAAAGAATTATTTCAATTGAAAAAGAAAATAGACTTTTTTGGTCTATGCGAGAAAATAGATGCTTATGTTGCCACTTTAGATGAAGAATTGATAGAGAGAATAAAGAATGAATCAATGGTTCTGGGGCAGGACTTATTGTTATCGATATTAAAGTCAGATGAATTAGAGCCTCCCATTGCTAAGTCATCCATACAAAAGGTTACACAATCGTACGAATCATACTCATTCTTAAAAGATAAACATCAAGAGAGGGCAGATTTAGTTAAAATCGCACTGAGTGAACTATACTCTAATTTGAGAAACTACTGGTTACTATCATTACGCAAAAAGGATAAAGATATCATGAAACAATTATGCTCTGAACCTGAATTGGTTGACTTACTTAGACAGATAATAACTACGGTATACCATCCTTTGCTCAAAATTTTTAAAGCTTCAAAAATTCATCTTGCTTTTAAAAATTTTGAGTACTTCATGAATGATTTGATGAAAATGTTAGACTACCTTGATACTCACATTTATGTGTTATCTCCCGCTCAAATTACCAACATGATTATAGAAGTACTAGACCAGCATCAACATTCATTATTCGATTTCATACATAATTTATATGTGAATGATGAAAATAATTTGTTCCTTGATCTCATTCAATGGTTGGAAAAGTTCCTCAACTTATTGAGAATAAAACTTGTGAGTCCTGACAAAGTAACTATTGATTTAGTAAAAGTAGTGGAATCATCACCCATTGATGAAGAAGAATTCATGACAGAGTTGGGAAATTTGATTGAGAAAATTTTAATCAAGAGAAAGATTTATGATAATATTATCAAGAAAAATGCTAAACTCAGGGATGAAAATATTAACCCAAATAAGGACTGGGACACAATCAACAATCAAATGACAAATACTTTCACGGGTGAAGACTTTGGGGTAGATAGCCATGATATGAATGATTTCAATATCAACTTTCAGGATTTGGAAGATTTCTCTTCCAATGAAATACAAAATTATGTCAGAGAGTTGAACAATATTGACAATCAACTCTGCAACACGAAGGAGATATCTAAATTGTTGCCTGCTTTTGGACATGAGATTTCTCGTGTTTTGGCAGGAGTTTATTCTGTGGGTGTTCAAACTTGATAAATCGGTATATACTTTCCACTTTGGTTGATACACGCATGCGTTTTCGATTTCTTTTTACTGTGTGATTTAATTTTTTTAGTTTTTAATTTTAGCGATACAAGAAAAATTGATGTAGAGCTGGTATTACTCATAAAAAGCAGGTTTAGAAATCGTTCAAAATGGCTGAAATTATTGCGAAACAAGCATACGCTGCCTCCACACTTTTGAAGACGTTGTCAGATGAAGACAGATCAGGGTCTCTCACTGTTATCTACAATGCTTTGAAGTCTAGGAAAGCCGAGATATTGAAGGCTAACCAATTAGATATGGATGCCGCTATCGAACAAAACTTATCTTCCTCATTAGTTAAGAGATTGGACTTATCAAATACAGACAAATTTGACTCAATGTTGCAAGGCATATTGGATGTCGGAGCTTTAGAAGATCCAGTTGGGAAAATAACCTTAGCAAAAGAATTGGACGAAAATTTGAACTTGTATAGAGTCACTTGTCCAATCGGTGTCTTGCTCATCATATTTGAAGCCAGACCAGAAGTTATTGCTAATATTACTGCATTGGCTATCAAGTCAGGAAACGCTGCCATCTTGAAAGGTGGAAAAGAATCGTTTCACACTTTCAAGATCATGGCTGATATCGTTAATGAAGCATTGAGCCAGAGTAAAGTTCCACCCGGATCAATCCAATTGATTTCTACCAGAGGAGAGGTTGGTGACTTGTTGTCACAAGATAAATATATCGACTTGGTCATTCCAAGAGGTTCAAATGAATTAGTTCGTCAAATTAAATCAAACACTAAGATCCCAGTCTTGGGACATGCCGATGGTATCTGTTCAATCTATGTTGATGAAGCTGCCGATTTGACCAAAGCAATCAGAGTTGTCGTCGATGCCAAAACTACTTATCCAGCTGGATGCAACGCTGCTGAGCAATTATTGGTCAATGAATCATTACTTGCCAAAGAGCTTCCAACAATCGTTGAAGCTTTGATCGCGGCTGGTGTCACATTACATGTCACAGACGAAATCGCTGCAGTTTTACCAAAATCTGATAAAATCGTTCCAGCTGTTGAAGGTGACTTTAATAAAGAATTTTTATCTTTGGATATTGCAGTTACATCCGTTAAAAACGTCGAAAATGCTATTCAACACATCAACTCACATTCTTCCAAACACACTGAATCTATTATAACAGAATCCAAAACAAATGCAGATAAATTCTTGAAAGGTATAGATTCTGCCGGTGTTTATTGGAACGCTTCTACAAGATTTGCCGATGGGTTTAGATACGGGTTTGGAACTGAAGTGGGAATTTCTACAAACAAAATACACGCCAGGGGTCCTGTTGGGTTAGAGGGTTTAGTTGGTTATCAATATCAATTGAGAGGTGATGGCCATGTTGTGAGCGATTACGTCGGTAGCGGTGGTGATAGAAAGTATTCGCATAGAAATATTAATATCAAAGACGTGAAGTTATGAGAGATCTCACTTGAATATATCTGATGAGTTACGTTAAAATTGAAAAGTAGAAAACAAACAAAGTGTAAAATTTACGTGAATGTTGAAGAAAAGAAGTAGACCACATAACATCAAATTAAAAAACCGAAATAAAGGAAAAGAAAAATATTAATAATAAAGTTAGTAATGATATAAATGAACCAAAATCGTATCTATTTACACTAAGCCACTGCTTCTCTCATCTCACCAAATTCACCTCTTTGTTGAGTAGTATCATAAAGACGTATGACTTTTTCTTGGCCTTCATCAACTTGGGAGAATGCAAAACCTCTTTGTTTTCTCATTCTTTGCACTTGTCTCACTTTTCTGATAGCTTTTTGGAATTGTTCCATTCTTGGTCTATAATCTTGGATATTGTATTTCTGTATTTCTTGAACATGGTGATAAGTTTCAGGGTGGTAGATTCTCTTGTAATACTTCCAGGCAAAATCTCTCAATAAACATAAAATTGGAATACTGAAAATCATAGACCAAAACACAAGAGACGGATAAGTTGCTTTTAGCACACCGACGTATTCATCAGAAACGTTAATCAATGGAGCGACAGAAGCATAAATAGGGAAAAATATTAACCATATAATAAATGAACCCGGAATGGCCATCAAGGTGAATTTGGTCCATAAACTACTAACCAAAGCAGCCTTACCCAATGCTGTCAATGTACATGTAGTGTAGACAGCAGTACCCCATGTCCAATGATCAGCGATCAATCCACTAGACAATTCATTACCATAATTGTAGATAAATGATGATGTGAGGTATATTATAGCAGAATGGAAGAACCCATTTACAACCCATCCCCAAAAGATGGTCATATTGAAAAATTTACGTTGTTGACCCAATTGATATAATTGCGGATAACGGTCGAGCAAACGAGCACTCACGAACTGATCAAATACACCTAAGACAAATGGAGGGAACACAGTGAAGAACACATTGTAGAATGTCAATGTCCAAGATTCAATGATGGATTGACCAGAGTAACAATTTGCAAATACATACCAAAATTGCGTCATGTATAAAGCAACATTCTTGTAATATGAATATAAGATAGCATTACTGATTCTTTGATACGACCAGGCACCATGAACTAATAATAATTTTCTCAAGTATTTGAATTGACCGATAGAGATATCAGCACTTCTAGCTGCTTGCATACCTTCCATACCACTGATACCAACACCAACATGTGCTGCTTGGATCATACTGACATCGTTTGCACCATCACCAACAGCTAACAATAAAGCTTTCTTCTTTCTTTTGACTAATTTCACAACCAACGCTTTTTGTAAGGGGGAAACACGGCAGCAAATGACAGCTTTACATCTTGTACCAATTTCAATCAAATAATCTTCCAAATCAGGCTCTAAAGCATATTCTAACGATTTTCCATCAATAATCAATGCTAAAGAATCAATATCATTTTCACTGATTTGATGCTCAGTGATAGCCTGAAGCTTTTCAAGTAAGTTTGCTCTTGTATCTTCTTTACTCTCTTCATTGACGATCAACAAATTCATATCTTCACTTAATAATTTACAACTCATACCAATGTTGATTGCAGTTTCCTGACGATCTCCAGTTAAAACCCAGACCTTGATACCAGCGTCCTGTAAAGTATGTATAGTCTCTGGGACACCATCTTGTAACTTATCTTCAATAGCAGTTGCACCCAATAAGAATAAATCCCTTTCAATTAATTCAGCAGCTTGATCTAATTTATCAGCTCTATTATCCAAAGTAGTAGCAGCTTGGTCATATATCTTAGTCCAGTTTTGATACTCTTGTTCAGGAACGATTCTGGAAGCAATACATAATGTTCTTAACCCTTCAGCTGCAAACTCTTCCAAATGTCTTAATGTTGAGTCAACGAAAGGATTATTATCTTCACTGGCTCTTTCCAAAATGACAGTATCAGCACCTTTACAGTATAGTCTGATCAAACCGTCTGGACATCTGAAAATGGCACTCATTCTTTTTCTAGTTGAATTGAATTCACAAATGTTTAACAATTCATAAGTCAATGGGACACCATTAGCTTCCAATGTAACAAATTTTGGTTTACGAATCGTGAATTTATAGTTCAATATGGCAGCACCTTCAACCAATGCACCTTCATCTGGGGAAGCAGCTTGATACTTGATGGATCCATCTGGTTTAAATTCTGGGATAACAGTATGACATGCGGCCAATAAAGTTAAAAACTCATCTATGACCCCTGAACTTTTATCATGCATCAAATGTTCATTCAAAGTTTTAAAATTATGAAATCCAACTTCAACACCATCAATAAAAGTAGCATTACGATCTTCAGGGATTTCTTCAATATAGCATCTTCCCGCAATAGAACAGGA
Source organism: Cephaloascus albidus (assembly GCA_030575015.1). Classification (NCBI taxonomy): domain Eukaryota; kingdom Fungi; phylum Ascomycota; class Pichiomycetes; order Serinales; family Cephaloascaceae; genus Cephaloascus; species Cephaloascus albidus. The sequence continues at coordinate 9,800 of JAJMGN010000295.1, forward strand.
TTTGAATTCCATAATGTTTCTTGTTAAAGTACCAGTTTTGTCACTAAAGATGTATTCAATTTGCCCTAATTCCTCAACTAATGATGAAGTTCTAACACCCGTTGGAGTATCTGTTTCTTCATAATACATATCTAAGTCTGATCCTATCATATAAGCTTGATAGTATTTGATAATTTCCACAGTGACGAATAAAGAGATTGGAACCAAATTAGAGAACAAGATCCAATAAGTTAGGATATCTTGAAAAAATAACGTAACTTTATTTGTATTCTCAGTAGCTAAATAACTTAACGAGGAGGAACTAACTTTCAACTTGATAACATTACCGAATGAGGAAATCAATGATAAGATAATCAATATGGAAAATAAGGCAACAATTTGTAAATTAATAATTCTTTCAACATCGGTTCTCTTAATTGGAGCAGCACTAGCATTTCTCATTAATTTAGTTTCATGACCGGTGAAAACAACAAACCCATGAATCCAAGGAGTATTTCTCAAAGTGGCACCTCTCAACAACAATTGGTCTGGAGATAACGGTATTTCTCTCCCATTTAAAGTTAAAGTACCTTCATATGTATATAGTGAAGAATTCGGAGTTTCAGATAAGATTTTTCCCTGGATTCTTGTCAAATCACGAGGATCAACTAAATGAGAGGTTTCAGGTTTTGATTGTTTTATTTTTAAATTTGTCTCACCATCTAAATTAGCAGTTTCAATATAACATAACCCTTCTGGTTCTGATGAGGAAACCAAAACCAAATCAGCAGGGAACGGTTCTTCAGATCTGACTCTAACGATATCACCAACAGAGACATTAATCCATTTTTTAGACACAAATTCACCAGTGATTGGCGAAAGAACATCAACTTTTGAACTATTTAATTCGTTGTCTGCGCCTGATCTTTTCATATCCTCCATGATTTCCTTGACGGCGGAGACAAGCAACACCACTGATAATGTACCAATGGTAGTATATCTATTAGTAGGAGTAACATTTGGAACTTGTTGGATTATTGAAGTGAAAAGGAAAAACAAATTAGCATATTTTGAAAATTGTTCAAATATAAACTTTGGTAAAAAAGTAGCAAAATTATATTTAGTTGTTGAAATATGATTATCATAATAACCAAGAGCTTTATTCGATGAGCTATCATTTAGATGGATGATCCGAGGACCAGTATTTATCGGTTCACCAACATTCTTCCTTGTTATCTTGTTCCATATTCTCCTTATATCAAAATCAGAATTCCCATCACTTTGATCTTTAGCAGGACCGGTATCCATTCCAGAATATGTGGCATCCATACCTATTTTTGTCTTGACATTCAGCATCAATCCTTTTATACCTGATTGTTTCTGGGCTTCATGGAACCTAGCGGTGGAAGGCGGGAGATAACTGTGTGTGTCATGTTCATCATCAGGGAGAATGCTGTCATCGTACCTCGAATTTATATCATTATGATCACTAAAAGGGTTATTTGAAGATGACTGGGGACGATGATTATTGCTTGATCCGAGGGAATCGAAGAACGGATCATTTAGGCCATTGAGACCAGTGTTGGAAGCCTGGGAAGTCTGTTGTGAGTGGCCGTTTCGTATATCTGTGTCCTGTGACAAATAGTCAATGTTGAATATATCATCGTTGTGATTTGCACTGTTGTAAGCGCTGGAGTCGCCAAATGGATTGCGCGAACTCTGTTGATTCCAGTTCAGCATCGTGCAATCTCCGTGTCAGCGTGCAATTGAGGTGATTTTCTGTGGTTTGTACCAACTGTGAGACTGGAAACTTGGTGTTAAGCGCTGGATCAAATTGTGACAACTTTGATAATCGCTTCGATTTACTCGTGTTTTATTCCACTTTTCTGACGCTCGCTCTGTCAGGGCTGTGCGCCAACCGTCATTTTTCTGGTTATGAGCACCTGAGTTACCACTCTTTTTTATAGTATAGAGAGATAAACCGCCGAGAAAGAGGTTTGATCAAGACTACAGCAGCTGATAATGCTAAGGAATTACTTTTAACTTTTAATATACACAGATAAGACCAAAATTTGAAAAAAAAAATAATGAAAAAACCCCAAGAAACAATGACATGAAAACAAAAAGTAATGAAATATAACTATGCAAGAGCAAGATTAGTTTGCGCAGGTTCTTGTTCGTATTCAATCTCAACTCTGGCTCTTCTCTTGGCCTTTCTATCCACAGGTGCAGCCTTCTTACGTTTCCCGCTGGACTCGTCGTCACTAGAATTGTCACTTTCACTATCACTGGACTCTTCAGATTGAGATTCGTCACCCAACCATTTCTCCAAGTCTTCCAAATCAACAAACTCATCGTCTCCTTCATCTTCAACGTACTCAACTTCACCGTCACTTTCGTCTTCTTCTTCTTCCAATTCACTATCGTAATCTTCCTCATCTTCATCAACACCTTGTTCTTCTTCAACAGTACCCAAGACTTTCTTCCAGATTTTTTCATCAACGTTCAATGGCTTATCACCATAGGCACCACTCTTTAATCTTTCCAATAATTCCTTTTCAATTGCCTTTTCAATCTTTGCAGCAGATAATGCTTTTCTTTCTCTATTTTCCTCCTTTCTCTTCACTTTATGTTTAACACCAACGTAGTGTCTTTCATCTTCTCTCAATGCTAGTCTTCTTTCAGTTATGGCCACCTGTGTCAATCTGGTTAATCTTTGTTTACACTTGTGAATCAAGAACTTGTTCCAGTATAAAAGATGAGAATCCACCTGTTCTAAAGCTTTTGTGTAATTTTTCGATAATTTGATTCTTTCCCATAATTTGGATGGTGTGTGTGCTCTCTCGGCAGTCTTCATGTACAAGTAGAGCTTCCCATCTATATTCTTAACAGTAGCGTATCTTGCATTGGCTAAAGGACAGGATTGTCTGGAACATAACCCACTGACATTGTATTCGTTTCTGCAAAAGTTCTGTTCCTTGGTGGTTTTCAACTTGAAAGCACAGAATTGCTGGTTGATAACTTGCCAAATGATTTCATCGGACATTGTTGAAGTGGTTTTTCAGTTGTTGTTTCGTTGATTCAGTTTCTGTTTTCTCTGCTGAAAAATTTACTTATTTTTTTAATAAAAAATTATTTTTCTGAGAAGAAGTTACCCGGTATTTGCTCAGAGGGCATCTCTCATTTTTTTCTTCTATATGCAGGATATGCATATACTGAATTTACAGCCACTTAAACAAGATGGAAATATAATTATCAAATTTGGTGCAGTGAAGATTGATTATTGTTGTATTTGGTCATAGACTCACAGTGAAGAGCACTGCGATGGAGATCGAATATAGTGGAAGATCCAAGATTCCTGTGTACAACAAACAATAGAGAAAGAAAAACATGAATAAGTAAAATGAGGTACTAATTACTCCCAGTAATATCTCTTCGTCCTCCAAAGACAATTTTTTCACTATTCTGATTAGCACCGTTCATATACCCATACTCAACCGTGCTCCATCCTTTCAAGCTCTTAGGCTTCGTAGGCTTAGCCGGGGCCCTCTTGACAGCCACTTGTGGCCCAATAAGTGGTATCTGTGGGTTTCTCTTGTGTGCCTCTCTGGAAAAAGATTGGATAGATAACATTATTTGATAAGGGTCTTGTGATTCGTACAAGTCAATTGTTTGGAATAGTTCGTCTTGGGGCACACCTATTGATTTGGCAGCTGTGAGGAAATTGGAAATGTTTTCCATCTGACTTGTTAGTATTTTGTAGTTGAATTATATACTAATAATTTATATACAGTACATACTTGAACAAATGGCATTTTGGACTGTTTATACTTTGCGCTTCCAGGCAGAGCTAAATTAGCAAGTCTTTTTTTCTAGAGTTAGGATGTGCATTCTTTCAATATGATTCTTTGACAAATACTCACTGGCACAACAACGAGCCATCTTTTAATATATCTATAACGTCCTGTTGATTCAACTCTGCTTTCACTTGTGGTGAGATGTTCAATACTTGGTATATCCAGTTTCTGACTTGTTCTTTGCTATTGTTGTATTTAGCCAATCTGGAGCTGGACAAGTCCTGGTCCAAATTAGTGGGCGCTTCCTGGTTCATAGTGTCTGTTTAGTTGGAAATTGGAATAATATTGGTTATATATTACCTATATTTGTTCTGATGAATTACGTATAGTTAAGAAGATCAGTTCGACTTATTTTGAACGGGCTGTATATTAATAAGTGGGAAGATGACCATTCTTTATGAAATTTGCAGCGAAAAACGATCAGGTTTTGACGATTGCTCACCATTGCACTCGATCTAATAGTAATCATCGAATGGAAGTGTACTATAGTTGGTATGGCACTATTTATTTGAAGATAAGAGAGAATCAACGCGTACATATGAGCACGAAAAGTGTAAATACCATCACAAACATGCACACCGGTTGTCGCACGCTGCCTCTCTTCCTGTGTTTACTTTTGGAATTTAAACACCTATTGAAGATTGTTTTATTTGAGATAGTCTTTTCTGTCTGGAGACCATTATTAAACTACACATGAACATATTCAAGATCTTCACTCCCCACAAACAAGAAATAAATATCCCCAAGTTCCAACCCGGTATTCATGAAGACTCAATAGATCTACAAATCAAATCGTTGATATATCTCTTCAAGAGATTGCGGATACACCAATTGGCCTCATTTGTGCAGTATGACTCCGGCTCTGACACTTTCCAGTTCAAGTATACGGACAATGTCTCTCCAGATATACACTTGGGCAATGATAAACTAGATTTGATGTATAATTTAAGTGGGTTTGAAAGACTCTTGATATGTGATGAGTATAGAATACTAGTGGATTTCATCAAAAATAAATTTAGATCGCTATGTATCTTATCTGGGGTCCCCAGTCAGATCAATGAATTACCGATATTCATAGACTACACAGGACATAAACATTCACATTTTGGATTTTCAATATTGAATTGTGACTCTTCAGATGAAGAGTATATTACTAAATTGTCAGAGTCCTTGATATTCGTGGAGCATCATAATGTTATTGATTTGGAGACAAGGCGGAATTATGTGGGCAAGGCTATTGAGTTAACTAGGAAATTGAAGAAACACCCGGAAGATCTTTTCGATAAGAATGATAGATCAAATATAATACGGATATATTTGACAAAACTTTCGTATAATATCCAGCTTGATAGGATATTTAAAACTAGTTTGAAGAAGAAGCAGGTTGTCATAAAACCAATCGAAAAATTTTCGCTAATACTAGATAAATTGGAAAAACCTGAACCACCAATGCTACACAAGAAATCATCTTATATGAATCTAAAGAATAAAAGCTTATCAGCCAAAACCTCATTCCAAGATCTCAGAAGCATAGTGAACGAAACATCAAGCAAGCTACCAACACTAAGACCAATGTCCCCACCAAGATTAAGATGCTCATCACCAACAAGAATAAAGGACGTTGGGACTGATTTACTCCCCCCACCAAATTTAGGACCATCACCCAATAGATTGAAGAAAAAACCATCGATGAGTATATTGAGAGTTGATAAGATGTACTCGCAGCCTCCATCGCCTAAGAAGATCAGAGCCAAGAGTTTTTCGGATGAGTCTGATAGTTCTGGTTCATTACATGATGAAGAAAAGACAAAAATATTAAATCAGTGTAAATTAGCTGTTAAAGTAAGATTAGATAGAGAAAGGAAATTATTATTCCCATTATAGATTATTTATTTATTTATGACTAGTCAACAGTAGGTCTACGGGCGTAATAAACCAATAAAATATTATTCCTATATACAGTACATCCCAATATCTTTTCATTAAATTCTATGTCTAATTGAAGGATCAACATGCATAGGAGACCAAATACCTCTAACAGATTTATTCAAAGATTGAACCAAACCCTTAGGTTTCCTCAAATGATCACCAGAAACTTGTACGATTTCCTTCAATTTAACAGAAATATCTTTTTCATTCAAATTTTTAACTAATATCTCTGATTGACGACCATTAACGAAATCACCAATGATATGGGGATGGCCGGACTTCTTTAAGACTTTGATTTCTATCTTTGGATTGGCAAGCGCAAACTCTTTGAGTTGCGAGCCGAGGAAGTTACGCATACCTTGTGATGAACCACCCCAATTACAATATGTTAAAGTAACTCTTTTGCACTTATACTGTTAGTTTTTTGTATATATATATTTTTTTTTTTTGCACATTTTGCTTTCTCTGAATACATACTGGCAACACAAACGCACCCAAACCGTTACGGGCAACAGACACAGCGGGAACAGGAATAACAGGCATCTCTGGAGTGTGTATTTTATCTATCAACTATTTTTCTTTCAGCTGAGTTGATTTATTTGGTGAATTTGATTGAAATTATTCACCCAAAAAATGGACCCGGGAAACACACGCACTACTTTTTTCTTATTATATGACATCCGTACACCATATATAACCATCAAATCAGATTGAAATTTCAAGAAACTGAAAAGAGATTTGAAGAGAATTTAGTTACAGATTTGCGGCAACTGAAACAGAAACTGGATTATAGGATGTGGAGGAGAATCCCGGTCAGAAGAACGTTCACTACAACAGCGAGATGTCTCAATGGGAATCCAGCAGCAGCACCTAATCCGGTGGATTTGATAACCAAGAATGACATGCTTTCCTTCTCAGCAAAACCACAAAACTATATCGACACAGTGTTGTACAATGGGCTCATCTTGTCTGACAACACGATCATCACATCACCACAGCGCAAAACTGGCGATATCTTAGCCACGGTACTTATAGTAGGTGATGCGTTTGAGTTGAACTTGTCGAAACCAACTGTTGGATATAAACTAATCAATAATTTTATAATTGAGTTCAATGAAGATTGTTTGAGTGTGTTTAGTAAGATCCATCCTAAGCCAGAGATAGTTGCTATTGGGTTGGGTAAGAAATCACGGATGTTGAGTGAGAAAAACAGAACTTTTTTTTCAAAATTGGGTATATCTGTTGAGATTTCTGATAGTGTGAGTATTTCATTATATTACAAACAATCTACTTTTACTAACTTTTCCTAGAATAACGCTGCCCAGAGTTTCGACTTGTTAGCTACAGAAAGACCCAATCAAGTGGCAGCTGTAATATTACCATCAAATATATAATCATCATTTAGGAACATACTTCAATAATCCATTGGTTAAGAGAAACCCGTAAGCACCCAAAGCGAATATAGAAACTAAATTCAACACGGTACTAGCACCATGAACAGCACCAAACTTCTTATTCAAAACACGCATTTCATCACTGACAGTCTCAGCACCATCAACGATCTGGGTGTCCTTCTTATCTGCCTCTAATTTGAATCTTTGGTCCTTAACTGTTCTGGTCCAGGGCAACAACACAAACAAATTAACAAGCCCAGTGACAGAAGTAGCCGCAAGCAAACCTATAGAGAAAGGACACAAGGTATACGGAGCAGTAAGGTATAATAAAGCAGGGGCAACAGATTGAGCAAAGAAATACCCTGGGAAAAGTGAGTTTTGTAAGATTCCAAATTGTTTGCGTGGGAGAGTTTTGAATGCTACCGGTGCTGCAATGAAAGATTGGAAAGCACTGGCTCCGAAGATGAGCGAGTATATGATGAGGTGGTATGGTGCCTTATTGTTGAAGAGTGACAGTCTGGACATTTCGCTAACTTTGATGATATCTTTGATGGTGACTGATTGATAATTTGATAATTGGTTATACATCTTTTTATATATACATCTGTCATTTTGCCGGGTTTCTATGAGATCCGATTGCTCCATTAATAAATGGTCAGATCTGGAAAAGTCATACTGAAAGTTTTATAAACAACTCATATATTTGTCAAGTGTCAAGCTTCAAAAGATTATGTATAGAAGTTCCAACTTCCGTCTTCACTGAGATCTTATATATGTTTTTGGTAGAAAAAAAAACAATGTTAATATGCATCTTTCAATGACCCAGATAAAGCAAGCCCATAACTACCAAAAGCCAAAAGAGAAACTAGATTTGTAATTATACCACAACAGCGAACAATTTCAAATTGTTTCCTCAAGACACGCATCTGGTCACTGACGATCTCATCAACACCATCAACCGCCTCCTTCTTCTCTGTATTACCAACTTCTAAATTAGATATCTCATCCTTAACAGATCTAGCGCATGGAAATAAGACAAATAAGTTCAAAAGACCAGTCAACGAAGCACAACTAAGTGAATAGACTGCAATTGGAGTCAATACACCGACAGGAGCAGTTATGTATATAAACATTGGCGATATGGATTGTGCAAAGAAATATCGTGGGAGAATTGATTTTTTCAAGGCTGTTAATTGTTGCAGTGGGATTATTCTAGATATGACTGGCGCCGCAAAGGCTTGGAAAGTGGTAGTTCCCAATATGAGCGAGTAGATTATGAGATGGTACGGAGCTTTGCTTGTGAATAACGCGAGTATTGAGTCCATTTTTGATTAATTTATTGAGTATTGAAAGTGTTAGTTAATTGAATTTTCTCATTTATAAAGATAATTAACATATTTGATTGCTTCTTTATGGTCAGATTTTGGAATAAATTTCCATAACTTTTAGAAAAAGAAAATTCAATAATCAGCTCATTGAATAAAATAAGGCAATGTCTCCTCGTAAATCGAATCACTATTCTGGTCCAATTCAACAACATCACCGACGTAACCTGGTTTATTAGTATTTACAACATACTAACCAATAAAAGGTAAAAGGTAAAAACATGGACTAAAAAAAATACATACGATTCAATTCTTGTGGAACAAAATCAATTCCCAAGTCATCAATACACAAGAACACAAACTCTGGTCTCAAATGTTTCAAGATACTCCATAGTCCATCTATGGTGGTGCAATTCAAACACTTGTAGTTGGAAACGAGTGCCTGGAGTTCAGTATCCAAATCTTCCACGTCTAATTTGGGAGACAAAACAAATATTACGTTTTCAGAGTGTGTTATTATTTCTGTTAGAGGGAGGTTTGCAGCTATTATAGACTGCACGGTTAGTAGTTGTCTCCAACAAACCATTCGCTGTGGAAAGTTACACATACGTTGCTTAGCACTATCACTATGCTCTTTCTGGTGTACTTCAGTGTCTTAAGCGTCTTCTTTGGCAGTGGTTGGCTGTACGTCTTGGAGTAGAGATAGTATCCTATCCCAATGGCAGTTACAGCCAACGTGGCCAATATTGTGCGCTTCTGTCTTCTGTTCATCGTGTCTGAACTCTGCTCTCTTATTTGTATATTCTCATTTACAACGTTGTGTTTCTCTTCTTATATAACTATTTGAGTCTCTGACGTCTGTCAGCTCTAAGGTCACGTGACGTGGTGTAAGGATGATTATGAGTCATGACTATATGGTTAGTCAGTCCTGGCCCCTGGGACATCTCGTATTTTTGTGTACGGTTTTCCTCTGGACATAAAATTGCAACTAACAACTAACAACTAACAACTGACCAGCGAGTGCCGGCAACTGACAACTGCTTTGAATGTTGTTATTGGTGGGTATAAATTTGAAGTAATAACCACTATAATTTCTGGCTGCGGCTGGAACAAGTGTAATGGCAATCAGTGATATCGGACCGGTTGTGCTTAGTGGCTAATCGCGTGTTGCATCGTGGAGTTGAGATACAAAGCGATGAAAATTTTCAATAGACAGGGACACAGCTTGCTGAAGGGAGTCGAGACTCAAATCGTGAAAAAATTATCAGTTGACTTGACCATGGACGTGATTCCATCATCCATGAACCCCTAATTATATATGATATCATGGTCCATCAAAACCATGATATTGGAAGCTGGAATTGTTAACTATAGGGCCCTCACGAAAATACGTATACAAATACTGATAAATTTAGTACCCCATGATGAATTCACATTAATACAAAAACTATATAACAACGCGACATACAACTAATAACTAAACTAAACAAACACCATTTAAACATCACGATTCCACTCATCAGTGATCACCATCCTCTGATCTTTTACTCCTTCTTCTCCTTCTTTGTTTCCCTGTATTCATATGAGTCTTGTAATGCTGCATACAGTTATCCTTTCTTGAAAATTTAGCATGACAGTTGGGAAACCAACATTCGTGATTTTTCTCTCCTGTGTGTATCCGTGAATGTCTAGATAAATGGCCTGAAGTAACGAATAACTTATCACACGTCTTGCACTTGTATTTACGGAGTATATTTGATGTATTTTCTCCCAAATTAGATGTACTTTCATTCCCTGAATTATCTTCATTATTAACACTCGTATTGTTTGAAAGTGTATTCAGACCTGAACCCATGACTCCTTCGTGTGTCTTGTAGTGTTGCATGCAATTATCCTTTCTAGCAAAAAACAAATTACATTCAGAATATGGACATTTAAAATTTTTGATATTCATATGGACCAGTTTATTATGTCTTGATAAATGATCTGCTGTGGTAAAACTCTTCCCACACTCGTCGCACACGAAATGTTTGGGACTTATTCGATTGAATGATCCTTTTATTTGGTGTATTTGACCTGGTTCTCGATCCAGTTCTCCTTCACCTTGTTCCTGACCTTCATGTTCTCGTGTTGGACTTTGACTTGTTGCTCTTCTTTGAATGTGATTTATATTTTGTATTGGACTTCGTATATGATATTGTATTGGGCTCTGTATTGGATGCTGTATATTGCTTGAACTTTGACGTCCTTGATTATTGGATTGAACAGGATAAGCTGAGTAGAAAGGTTCTGAAAGTGGTGGAATCAATATAGGTAGCTTTGTCTTTTTTTCAGTCATGTATTCGTTAATGAACTCATTTGGTAATGGTATTGAATTCAATAAAGACTTTAATGGTGGTAATTCTGTATTCTCTTCATAATTATAGACATTTTGATTCATTATTGAAGTCATATTATGTCAGATAACTGACTATGTACGATATTTAAAGTTTGCTATTATTATTATATGTCACTGGATGGATGTGTGTATAACAGGTGGATGAGCTGTAGATCTAGTACTATTCGGTAGTATATTATCGTTATATGTTGATGTTGAAAGTGATAGCCAGGCAGAACGTGAAGAATCTAAAAGAAATATATAAATAAGTTTTGCTGAAAATTCGAAAATGAGACGGTTCGTTGTATTTATATTTTTGAATCGGAGCTTCAATTTCGTACATAATTGTGTTCAGGTGCTCATACACGTCGTGCTGGACCAACAACTTTAATTGAATAGGAACTACACTCGTTTGGCTAGTCTTACAAACAAGTATAGTTGGCTGAGCGAATAGCTAGAAAGTGTCTAGAGAAAAGTGTATCTAGCTAGTTAGAGGTATCATTTGTTTCTCTGATCGATCACTGAGTGTACCAGCTGGAGTGTTGTTTACTCAAGAGTCAAGGCTCGCGATCAAGGCTCATTAAGAGTGAATGGAGGCAAACTGAAACAGAAAGCGGATGGGAGACTCATAGAGTCATATGCCCTTCCAAGCTCTAACCTCAGCTTGTATAGTTGTAACGACGTACCGAGAGTACAGTAGTGAGTCCGTGACACACAATACGGGATCCCAAATCTGTGTCTTTGAGTGATTATTGAGCGGCGAGATATAGGCTCCTAATTCAGGTTCGGGTCAGATCCAGTTCCAATTTTCTCTGGTTCCAACTTCCAGCATATTTTCCAGCCAATGATATCATGGAAAATACCCATAGAGAACCTGGGGAGACAGGGTGACGGGAGAGGCTGCGCATCCAGTGTCCCACCCACAAGCCAGTGGGAGCTCGTGGGTCAAGTGTGTCTTTTACTCCCATGTTGATATCGTGTCTACATCTTTTTCTACAACTGGAAACACCTTCACAAGATTATCCTGTTGCAAAATAAATTAACTTCTTGATAGAAAACTTGGCATTTTGGACCCTGCGTATACACAAATAGCACAACCAGTTTGCCAAGAAATCTGGTGAATCCTGATGGTTGTGGGCGTTTGGCATATACGTCGGCGTTGCAGCAGGGCACTCAACCAGATATACGCATGCTGCGGATCTCCAGCCATTAACAAATTATGCAACACCGGATCGTAAAAAAACTATAAACACAATATTCACGATTCACTTCTAAGCTCTAAGTTCTAAATTATAAATTATAATTACAATTTATACCTCGAATTTCAGATTTACACAGCTTTACAGACGATTATTGTTATGTGAAAAAAATTATTATCCTAACCTTATAAACGTCCTATATAAGTAAACATCAAAAATAAAAATATTGTCTCAACCTCAATTCTCTTTACCAGTTCTCCCATCTCTAATCCTAGTCTCAGGTGTTATGTATGTATCCATTATCGGTATATTGAAATACTGTTCAAATGAACTCTGTCCCACCATATGTGTCGGCACCATTTGCTGAGCTTGTTGCATTTGTTGCGGTTGATGAATCTGTTGAGATTGATGGATGCCAGATACTTGCCCCGGTATTTGCCCTGGACGAACTCCTTGAGGGTAGTAACTCACAGGGTAAGGTGCTTCATTATAGTATCTATTCACAACTGGTGATTGATTGAAATTACCCATTTGCAAGTTCTGGTAATGTTGTAATTGTAATTTCAAATTTAATCTCTGATTAAAAAATTGTGGAGGTGTTCCGCCACTTATTCCTCCTCCTCCAGCTCCAGCTCCATACATCATCATAGACTGGTTCATTCCAAATGGTGATTTTTCAAACATTCTATCCATTAGCGATTTAGATTCAGGTGTGAGGAAATCCTGCATCTGCTGAATCTGATAAGGCTCTTTACCCAATGGTGTTTGTGAATTCCCATGTAACGATAATGTACTTTTCATTATCGGCGTTATACCAGTTGATAATTCCTCTTTCTTATTATTCTGCATCAATTTATTAACTGGTGTTTGTTTATCCACTGACCCAACTTTCTGATTCATTTTCTGGTTCATTTTGTGATTTATCATTTGTCTCTGTATTGATTCTTGTGTTATTGGTAAACTAACAGATCTCTCCAAATTCCTTACCTTTTCCATACTTGAACCGGTACCCATATTATTAGTGCTACTACTAGTACCAACATTTAAATTTGAATTTTTCTTTGGCGCGACACTTTGAGATCTATTCAATTTTTTAACATTTTTCTTCCCCTTTTTATTATTCATCAATGATTGAACATCAGTGAATACGATTTGAAACCTATTCATCCCCGCTGACATCTTTGGAACATTTTTCTTAGTTTCAATTTTCTTGCCTGAAAAAATCCCCATCGCAGGTTTAGAATCATCTCCATTGATAATCGTCTTACATGGCAATGTATTATTTTCCTTTATAGGCGTTGGACTAACAGGTGCTTTGTTCTCATCACTATTCTCAGTATCTGTTAAATTATCATCATCTTCCACAATCTTTTTGATATTCTCTTTTCTTATTGATTTTTGTGCACTTGACATGACAATTGTCAGAGGTGAAGAGTTTGAAGTTGGTTTAGCTGGAGTCTCAAAATCTTTCAAAAATTGCTCTTTTCTTAATGGAGTCTTATTTAAATTCACATTCCCACTATTATTGATATTAGTGATGTTGGTCAATACCGGTTTAGATGGGGTCTGGAAATTAAAGCTGGATATGTTGCTTTTAATTGGCGATTTCAAAAACTTCTGATGAAGCATCTTATTAGGTTGTCTTGGGGGCGTATCAATTTGAGTTATAGATCTTTTATTCTGACTTATATTTGGAGTGCTACTACTACCACCGCTGCTGCCGCCGCTGATAAGAGATAAATTTGGATTAGATGTAATATTAGATGGATTTGTTATAGGTTGTAGGAAATCTTGACCTCGAAATTTGGAAGGTGTATCTTTCAAAGGCGTTTGTCTTATAGGGGAATCCATAAAGAAGTCATTTAGCTGTAAGCTTTTATCATGGAATGGTGTGATGTTTGTAACTGATGGGACTTGTGGAGTTATGTTATTGTTCAAGTTATTATTGTATTGATGATTCAAGAAAGGCGTAAGACTCAAGTTGTTTGAACTCAAATCAAATTCTAATTCTGTTGTTGACAAATTGGGATTGAGGAATTTCGGTGATGAATTATACAAAATAAACTGATCAGCACTTTGATTATTGAATGTTCTTTGAATAATTGGTGTCCATCCAGAAATTATTGGTTGTTGATTGCTGATGTGAGGTTGATTATTATTACTATTGTGTTGGTGATTCTGATTAATATGTTGATGGTTCAAATCTGAAGATTGGGTTGTATTCATCTCAGGGAATGGATTATAGATTAGTGGATCCAATAACGGGTGAGATGGTGAAGACTGTAAAAAATCATTACCCATTTTCTAGTGTATAGCTGGCAAATTTTCTGCCTTGATTTCTATCGGTATTGCGATATGCCACGAAGTAATAGCTTTATTATATGAACCAACTTTGAAAGGTTGTATTGATTAAACGAACGTGATGAGTCTTGACTCTTGTATAGCAAGATACTCCGAGAGGAACAGCTTAGTTGTCTGGTTCCAGATAGATGAACGATCTAGAGGAAAACCCTGCCAACAACACGATACACAACAGTGTCTTTGATATATGAAGCTTCAATAAAAAGAGACTAACAATGATAGCCAGCCGAGTGTCAACAATGAGTAAGTAGTCAACCTTTGGTAGTTTGAACTTTGGTGGTATCGATAAATATCGCTAAAGATCTGGATAATATTATTTGGAGCGAAGGATGTGTCAACTTTGTTATGATTTTGTGATTTCAAAAATATCCTTGCTAAAGTTGATTATTTTGATGTGTTTCCTGCTGCGCTGACTCGGCGTGTTGAAAGTTTTGTTTATTTTTTATTTGTTTATTTTGATTTGGAGTTTCAGATTCGCGAACTTTTACCAATTCTCAAATCATTTTCGAGAAACCAACTCAGATCACGTGATCTATAGCTAGAAAGCAATTTCTTGCTCTGGGCCGGGCAACGTCAACAAAACTGCTGTAAATGTAAACAAAGCCGATTCCATAGAATTGGCTAAAAAGAATCAGAGCTTTTGGAACAGGCGATATAGATTTAGATGGAGATCGAAGAGGAACCACACACTGCTTTAGAGAGGCAATTCACCAGATCTCACCCAATACCCATGGAATCTCCCTCTACAGTGCCGCTCTCGAGTCTGGACGTGAAGAACTACATCCAAAACACCAACTTCTCGAATTCAGATACCAATACCTACCACAATATATCCTCCACCACTGCCACCACATTAGAAACATCTGCTGAATCAGATTCGCTTCAAAGTTCGTGCCAGCAGTCGTCCCTGAAAATTGTGAATGACCAAGACCAATCTTTCAACTTCATGCACTCAAACTACATATTCAAAACCCAAGATTCTCCCAGGACAAAATTATCGGCGTCTAATCTAAATGGTGATAATCAATTCAAAAACTATGAGAGCTCTCCAACCAAGGCCTTGATCGATACATTGGCTGAATTACATATATCTGAGAAGGAAAACCGCTCCAGCGAGTACCAAAGTAAATTGAATTATAAACCAAACTTGAATTTCAATGAACAAATGAATAGTGAAAACTCGTCCTCGCTTGATAAAAATGATTCGAACAATACATCAAGCTATAAGTCAACTGGACCTAATACAATTCAGACCGAGATGACTTCAAATAATCCTTCAGTTCAGTTGAATTTAAAATATAAATCTCCTATCTTGAAAGAAAAAAGAGATTCATCTTTAAATCATTTATCTACTCCTCCAGTTAAAACTTCCACAGTCAGACCTAATTTTAATGATGCCACTACTCCTGATTGGATGCCTAAGGAGTTGAATGAAAAATGGACTCTCGGCACTGATTTGAAAACTATGAGTGTTTCAAACAAATTATCACAACAAAATATTCAAATTAATACTGATAATGGGAATAATAATAATAATGTCTTAGACGCATCGATGTTTGCTAGTTCAACGATAGTCCATAATAAGGATCAAGTTGAGACTCCTGAATGGAAAAAAGTAGCACAGCAGCATGAAATGGAACAAATGAAAGGTCCACAGTTGAAAGAGTTATTCTCGCCTTTTGAAGAATCGGTTAAATCTGTTCAACATTCAACTGTTGAGATCGATCATCAACTGAAGGATGACAACGAGGTCTCCAATAATACAACATCAACTTATTCAACAGCAGAGTCAAAGGAATCTCCAACTCCTAATGCTTTTCAATCGCGGTTTGATTTTAATACTAATCAGAACATACAGCCACCTTTGAAATTATTTGGTGATCAATATAATACATTCACAAAAGATAAATTAAGTGACTTGTTACAAAATTTCCGAGCTCAATCGAATGATGTTCAAGCAGCTGAGCTTGCTGTTAATATGAGTGAAAGTGACCAATTTCAATTGTATAGCATAATGCATTCACAAAACTTGTCAACAAATAAGACCCAAGACCTGTCAAAAGCTGGTACTTTTGAAATAAAGAAAGAAATTCAGCTTCCACAACTTCCACCCCTCAATAAACAGCACTTAGAACAGCAGATGCTACCATCGTCAGAAGAAGATTTTATCAAGAATGCTAATGATATTTTTAAAAATTTGCAATTGAGAGGTTTCAAAGTCACACAGAGCATAAATGAGTTGACGAAATCACCACAGCAACGTAATGACCCAGATTACACTGAATATAGTGATGAGGTTTATTCTTCTTTTACTGGCGACTTTGATGACAGTAAAAAAGTTAATTTAAATAAAGAGATATCTGCTATTGAAATCGAGCAAGAAAGCTTTAATTCGGATACTGATGTCGACTTATCTAGAAATAACTTGGATAGGTTACAACAACATTATGAGAGCAACAGCTCTTCATATACTTTTGATCAAACTGATTATGTATTTCCCAGACCAATGCCGTATGAGGGTAAAAGTGATGTGCTCAGTCCAACAGCAACGCCTATAGAGAAAATTGATCATAGAATTGATGATTCTGCAATGTTTGAAGATATAATTAATGCCAAAATTTCTGAATTGGAGAAGAAAGCACTAGAAGCCGAGATTATGAATTTATATAATGGGAATTTCCAGAAGTTATTGATTGAAAATCAGAGATTGAAAGACGAGTTGATGGCTCAAAGGGAAGCTGAATTGCATCAAAGTCGTAGAGAGCACAATCACAGATCTCGTCAGAAATCAGCGATGCTTCAAAAAGACAATAATGCAGATGAAAGTGATTCTGATTTGACATCAATTGAAGAAGAAGTTGAAGATAATGAAGAAAATGATGATGACATATCAAGAGAAGATTTACAGAGAATGCAAAATTTTATAAGTTGGAAAAGAATATCCCAATTAAGATTGCAACATTTGAATGATCCAGATGCATTCAATAAAATGAATGGCATGGGGCAGCCACAGAATATAAGATTGAAGCAAAAGCCTCAGGAATTGTTTTATAAAGGAAATTTCTTGCCTGATAATACGCTACCATTAGCTTACGAGGATATGATCTTGGACCTAAAGAATAACAAATGGATAAGCAGCACTTTGAGAAACAAGGGTGCTAATAAAAATACAAGTCTTGATTTGATAGACGATTTGATAACCAACTCAAAATTGACTTCGACAAATGATGAATCTGCTGGGGCAGACGAAAGTAATTTTGAGAAAATGAATAATAGTATTTTGAAATCGTCTTTATCTAAATCAAATTTAAAGCAAAAGAAGTCCTTAGAAGTATCATTTAATTTACCAAATGATTTAGATTCAGATACGTCTGATATATTAAAGAATAATACATCCAGCTTTTCAGTTTTCAATAACCGCAACAATGTTACAAATATCTCTCAGTTGAGCGAGGTCACATTTACGCAAACTAGAAAAAGATTGATATCAATTATAACCGAATGTCTTGCATCTAAAAACAAGTTCAAAAATATGGACTGGGATTCCATTGAAGATATTGATTTATCTAACCAGCTGTTGTCATCATTGAAGGACATGGATAAGTTCTTACCACATTTGAAATGTATAGATTTATCAAATAATGAAATCAAGTTCCTCGATGGTTTGCCAACAAGAACTCTTAGAATCGTTGCCGAAAATAATTTGATTGAGAATATTAGTTCCTTTAGCAACTATCATGATTTACAATACTTGAATCTTTCTGGTAATAATATGGTCAAATTATCGAACTTAGGTAAGTTGATACATCTAACTGAGCTTAAAATTGAAAATAACCAGCTTATATCGATGGACGGTTTGAATAATTTGACAAACTTGATAAGACTCGATCTTTCGCACAACCATATAATGGGAGAGATTGATTTCAATAACTTCCAATTTAAGAACTTGCAGGAGATCAATTTGTCTGAAAATAATATTCAATCGGTAATTGGTTTGAGCTCTTTGGAAAACTTGAGGGTTTTAAACTTGAACGAAAATCAATTGATAAATTTGGAGAATGACACGAATCATTCGCATTTAAAGAAAATCTTAATCAAGTTCAACAATTTGAAGAAATTGAATGTTACAAAGTTCCCATCATTGAGAGTGATCAGATTTGATGGTAATCAATTAAGTTCTTTGGAGGGTATCCGATCTTTGAGCAAATTAGAAGAGATATCTGCGAAATCCCAAAGCCCTAAGATAGTTGATGAGATCATAAAATGCAGAGATATCAATAAATTAGACTTATCTGGTAATATCAAATTTGATTTTAAAAACTGTTTTGGAGCCAGATCATTCTTGAACTTAAACGAATTGGTATTATCAGCAATGGACTTATTTGAGTTACCTTCAAACTTTAGTCAATTGTTCCCCAATTTGAGAGAACTAAATTTGAATTTCAACAAATTGAAGGATATTTCTGCGTTATCAGGTTTAAAGAATTTGGACAAATTGTATGTTATAAGTAACAACTTAGCAAAGACCCAGATTATTCTCAAATCCTTGACTGGTTCTAACAAGACTTTGAAATTGGTTGACTTTAGATTGAATCCGATAAACATTGGCTTTTATCCATATGTCTTCAATCCATCCGAAAATGAGAAATCCTCTAGCCATAAAAATGATCACAATATTGTTGGCTCTGACACATTCAATGATACTGAATATTATCCCATCCAATTGGATACTTTGGATGATATTGAAAGTTTTTCCATTCATTATCAATCTTTGAATAAGGCAAAAGGTCAAAAGGAATGGTCAGATAGAGATGAGCAATTCAGTTCGAACTTAAAGTTGTCAAAGAAGGATATTTATCAGAAGAGATTGAATTATGAGACTATTATGATTAATTATTTACCCAAATTGAGGCTTTTTGATGGTAATTTTGTCGGTAAACATGATAGAAGGTTATTGAAGGAAAATTTCTTGAAGAAATAAGGAAATTGTAAGGTGTTTCAAGTATTTGTTTTTGGTGCATGTTTTGTTGTCTGCTTTGCAAAATGAATATATAGAGTTTACGGGGTTTATCACAACTGTAGAATAAAAAAAAGCTACAATACTTTCATAATCATTAATCATTGACTCATTAGCAAGCTTAGTATCATTATTCCTACAAAAACAATGGCACTTCTATAGCACCACCTATCACCTCTATCTCCCTAATAGTACGATTGTCACTATTAAAATTATCTTCTCTCTCGATAGTCTCATTAACTTGTACATCATTCCGTTTTCTTTGATTCTTCCCTTTCAGTCTCGCGTCACCAACAACAGCCACATCATGAGATTTTCTAGCATAGCTTATAGTATTCAAAGAGTCATCATCAAAATAATTATTCAAATTTAAACCAGGCTCATCAGTAACGATTTCTAGGATATTAAAATTTATAATCGTTCCTGAATACGTTACAAGATCAGGATTTTTGCATAGTAAATTCATTGACGTAAGTCCATTTATATCTTTAACTAATTTAACTTTTGATGATAGTTTAACTGATTTTAAGATCTTTGAGAAAGTTGGGAAATTGTAATGGGATAGTAATGATGATTTTATGGGGACCATTGATTGTGATGGAGTATCTGAATCAGAATCCTGCGAGCCAGTTAGAATTTGGTTCAATTTATCATTTTTAGTTAGTATTGATAGCTTCTCCAAGATTGTCTTCTCTGATGGGAATATTAATTTCGAAAAACCTATCTCACCTTTGGATATAAAATTTAATTGATTTTTGTCATTCAAATTACTTGAATAAATGAATAATTCCTCTGTATTTATATCTTTTAAATCACGTAGTATATTATAATAGACATCCAGTTTCAAAATAGTCTCAAATATGATCTCTGAGTTACTCATTTCTAGTCCATATGGATCAATCTCTAAATAGAATGTTGAAAACTCAACTTTTTCATTCATCTTATCGTCTTCAAATATAACTGTAAATGGAGTACCTTCACCATCATAAGTGATAGTACACGATATCTTATTGAGGTTGGAGTTATTGATAACATTGAAAGCGTCACTAACAATCCCTAAATCGACACCAATTTTAACCCCTGTGTCAGCAACAGACTCCTCATCACTGCTCATTTCTGTATCGCTGTCGTCGCTTATATTCGCAGCTTGAGTTGGCACCTGTGATCTGTTTCGTGTTGATTGATGGGTTTTATCTGCGGCCTGTTCTTGTTTGAACTCAAAAGTGTCAAATAATGTGTAATCTAGTAATGATTGGACATTACAAATATGATTATATTCAGCTAATATCGATATACCGTCGTTGTTGATTGTCAATACTGCCTGGGAGTTGATGCTCGTTATAGCATTGAAAACATCACAGATGTGGGATATCTGGTTTGTGGTTCCGTGGAAGAGGGTTGTCATCTTATCTATTAGCGACGGCCACTGGCCAGTCGCTGTTTTTATAACTGCAAATAGTTGTGGAACTGGTTATAGTTCTTTGGCAAATCTGATATTGAGTTTCGAACGACCTATCCAGATCTGCGAATACTATGTTCGATCAATAAATATATATTACCCATATTAGGAAGTCTACAATCCCTCACTTATTAACAAATTTCAGCCAATCAACAAACGATTTTTATAATTTGGTAATTTGTAAAATCGAAATAAATAAATAATTTTGAGTGAAATATTTGACTAATTTGAGAAGTTTGTTCAATCAGATCATACACAACATAACACAAAACACACAAGTATGATTAGCAGATCGTTGGTAAAGCCATCCACCGGCTTGATTGTCAGAAAAAATCTTTTGCCATCCATAATCAATAGTCAAAGATTCGTATCACAAGAAGCATTGACTCCCAAACCATTAGCTACAGACTTCCCATTAACTTCAGAATTAAAAGCATCGTCCCCTCTCGATTATGTGTTAACATCGTTAGATGGGATTGCTAATTGGGGTAGAAAGTCATCATTTTGGCCAGTTACCTTTGGTTTAGCTTGTTGTGCTGTTGAAATGATGCATGTTTCCACTGCTAGATACGATCAAGATAGATTGGGGATTATTTTCAGAGCCTCTCCAAGACAATCTGATATCATGATTGTTGCCGGTACTGTCACCAATAAAATGGCTCCTGCTTTGAGACAAGTGTATGATCAAATGCCTGATCCAAGATGGGTTATTTCTATGGGTTCATGTGCTAATGGTGGTGGGTACTACCATTATTCATATGCTGTTGTTAGAGGTGTTGATAGATTGGTTCCTGTCGATGTGTATGTTCCTGGGTGTCCACCTACAGCTGAAGCTCTCATGTATGGTGTTTTCCAGTTACAGAAAAAGATGATGAGAACTAGAATCACAAGATTATGGTACAATAAATAAGTTTACACGCTATTCAGAATTATTGAAAGCCAATTAAAAACATGAACCTTTACAAAATATCAATGGCTCGAACTCCGCTACCATTCAAATCATAAATCATATTATTCATTATTTGTTGTCATATCATAACATAGTATATCGACAATCCAGTCGCTTTAATAATCAAAAGGGTGGCGTTGTGCGATCCAATACATGCATTGTAACCAATTATTTATTTATTCTTTATTAGCAAGGTGCATTATAATTATGTCTATGTTACCTTATTGTTATTGTTTGTAGATTGATCGTTGATATGTACTGCAACTAAATGACACAGCTACAACGTATAAGCTGGAGATTGAATTTGGCAGTTTCCATTTTCCATTTCCACCTCCATCTCACGTACTCTTTGTTTCCATTTCTTTTATCATCTGTTATCTGTATAAAATTATTTACCTTTTGCTGCTTTTCACTTGAACTAGATACTCCGAAAGCAGCAATTCCGTGCACATCGCTCGCAACCTTTTTTTTTTTTCTTCTTCCCAGTTTAGTAACTAGCGAACTGGATATCCGATTTGGAACAAACAAACCAGCAAAATTTTAAGTTTCCGGAATCTAGATGAGATGAAATCTTGTGGAATCCTTCTGAATCTGGATCTGGTGCTGAAATCGTATAGGCGCGGGACACAATGGATTATAAGGCACACATAGACAGCAGCCATTTCCACGTTAATAGAGTACTATCCACCACTGACAACAGTACAGTGAACAGAACGCTGAACACTATAGAGTCACGTGCTTGCCGTTATTCTATAACGGTTTTCGTTCTTCGCCAGTTGAAATTGTTTATAAACCTTCATCCTTGCCAATTTAACAAATCTGAATCTCTTTATGAACATTTAGCCAGTCAATTGAATTCCGTTTGACAACGCCAAACACAGCTGTCTCGTTGACCATGACCATAGAGTATGTCACTACACCCACCCCTAGGCCAACACACCTAGTAGGTGGCCTGCCCTTTGTGCCTGAAGTTTGACACTTTCCTGTCTTTCCAGGCACAATCTTTGACGGGTCAAAATATTACGCGCCAGAGTTATCATCAAGATCAATTTACTGACTTTTTAGAAACACCAGACATCATTCTCAGCGGGAAGACGGTCAGCTATGTTTTGATATCAAGACACAATCCAGAGACCCTCCACAGCTAGAATCACCTCTTGCAAAGCGGCCAGAGGTGTCAATAAACAACGTCAAACCTCCCGTGAGAGCCTTCCAATATTCATCCTCGGTGGACAAAAACTTCCAAGGATGCTACACCGTTTACAAACCATCTTTGACCTTTGTCCCCATCAACTCATCTGCTAATAACTCTCGTAAAGGCCCTACTCCTGGGTATCCAAGAGTTCCCTCTCCTTCACCATCACCACCTCCAATTATCAAAAGATCTAATAAGAAATCCGCCACTATCCAATCAATCAAGATCTCAGGTGACGATTCAGATGAATCCGTTGATCGCAACGAACAAACACGCAAAGCTGATGAATCTGCTTTCTTCAATTACATGCATATCCCTTCCTTTTCAGCAAATATCAAAATCGATAGAGATTATGGTGATGAGAGAAACAATCTAAGGGGAGCTACCAAATTATCATTGCCTGCCTTTGTATACCAGTGCGTTACCTCAATAAATAACAAGACTTTGATGTTTGGTGGGTTAAGGTCTGCTTTTGGACATGAGAATTTGAAAGATTTAGAAGGCACAAGTTTAGATAATATAGTTATCAAATTCAACTATGGTCTTCCTTCAAGTTTGAAAGCCTCTGTGTTGACGAATCCTTTCTTATTCCCAGATAGAACATTTTATATTGTCAATTCATCTACATTATCTTTCACGGTGCATCAGATCAGAGGTGAAGCGCCTCCTGCCATCCTCTCATTATCGTCATGTGTCATATCAAAGAGACATGTTTTTTATTTTGGTGGATTTGAGGTCATTACTGTTGACAAATACACTGATCTGGAGACTGGCAAAGTAATAATTACAAAAGAAATCAAGATGAATGAATACGGGTATATCTTGGATACTATCACCCTAGTGTGTCACAAGATTAAGTTCAATGCATCGCATAGTGATATGGTAATACCTAGAATAGGACACGCAATCGTCGGGACAGTCTATGATGATAAGGGTAAAAGGAAAGTTGAAAGTGACCTGGAAGCTGATACAACTAAAGACTCACCGGGTTATTCTCCAAATGCTACTCCAGTAACACCATTATCGCACTCAGCGTCATACTCAACAGTGACGAATGCAACATCATCATCATCAAACTCATCTAATGCAAATTCAACATTCACAAACTCAAATTTTACAACATCTTCAACATCAACGTTAAGTTCAAGAGTAACAAATCAATTATACCTAAACACAAACCGATTGAAGCCCAAATCAAGTTTTATTGCTACACAATCAATATATAAGAGACCAAATTCGCCTCCTGTCCCCATCACTCCCACCATGGGTAATTTCGGTACTTTGGGTTCACCTATATCCAAGACTGAATCTAATAACTCAGAATTTACTCACTCTTCTGGTGTTTCTATAAGTCATACTGAGTCGTCGCATTCTTCGTCTATCAAGCATATCATGGATAATACTAACTCTGCTAGCGTTTTGGTATTTGTGTTTGGTGGGTTCAAATTAAATGAGGAAACCAAGATTTTTGAAGCTTGTAATGATTTACTCAAGATTGAATTATGTATAAATGGTAAAGGTACAAAAAAATACTACAAGTTTAACAAAGAAGCCCTCGTCTCAAATTTGAAACCGAATGAGGATGATACAGATGAAGAAGTTGTTTGGCCTTCACCTAGAGGGTTTATGTCCAGCAATATCATCAATAGCAAATTATTAAATGCAAATGGTTCACCCATTGTTAAACCAACAACTGAATCAAATGATTCAGGACACCATAAAAATAACTCAAATTCTACAATTGTGGAAGATGGGATGAAACTGCCTATTCATCCATACCACTCCATTAAAAACAGCAGCAACAACAACAACAACAACAACAATTACTATAATGTCAATCAACCACAACAGCCTAATGTTCCCCCACCACCATTACCTCACTCACCAGCACCTAGTGTGCAACCTTTCAATTTCAATCCAATTTCTTATAGTTTACAATCGCCAAAGTCAACATCACCTTCACCCACACCACAGTTCCAACAATATCAGTATCAGAAACCAAGCAAGCCAGTTGAAAGAGGAGGTAGGAGTAATAGCAACCCATATACATTCAACTCAAGATTCAATACTTTATCTTACAAGGAATCTGCATTGGGAGTCTCTCGGTCAGCTGTTGATTTCTTAAAACACAAGGCTATAGTTATCCAAGGTGGGACAGATAATACTCAAATTTTCCCAGATTTATACTGGTTTGAATTTGAAAGCGGGAAATGGTTCAATATTGAAGCGTATACTCATGTTAAGAGTCAGGAGACTGGGAAATTTTTACCTGAGATAACTCCTGCTGGACTATTCAAATTTTCACATAGTTTATGGCAATTGGATAATTATTTATTAATCTTTGGAGGAATGGGTTATAAAGAAAGTGGATTGCAAAATGCCAATGAAGAGGAAGTCGAAGATATAACATATGTTTCACACAAGATGGAGAAGACAGCAACAAGTTATAATAGATTATTTGTGTTTAATCTTGAGAATCAAACTTGGTTTTATCCCAAGTATACACATAATTTAAAACAATACATCACACCTAATTTTTTTGATAATATGAAGGGAGTTTCTGAGTTAGACAGTGTATTTAATGTTAATTTGAGTACTGTTAACGCTGGTAATATCTTTGATAATTCAAGGATTTTTTCTATTGGAGGTGAGTATATGCCATTTTATACCGATGAAGCATCGATAGAAGGAGGGTCATTGGCTAAAGATGGAAAATTCAATGGGAATGATCTTTTATTTGGAGCTGCTATGAGTATTGAGATTCCCATACTTTCCACTAAGAAATTCCAGTAATTTTGTGACATTTATAATTTTTAAATTCTATTTTATTATCATATATACTATTTATTTATTTCAGAGGGGGGTTAATATTCTTAAAAGTTTTTGATTAGGAGACACTTTGGTTTTAGTTTAATTCTGTGATTCTAATATATTCAATTTAGTTTGTTTATTGTACTATCAATTTCTAAATTGAGATGTCGATATCGGGAACGGGACATTACTTTATGACACAACTGATAGTTTGATTAGTGGTCTAGTTACGTAGGGTAACAGGTGTATATACTATTATAATATACTATTATATAAGGTGGCGTATCCTCTCATGTGTTACTGAGAGGTTAAGGGATAGTACACACTATAGTATAGTACATAACAGTAGAGTCTATCACTTTACTGATAACTGAAACGCATTATATACAGTAAGATCAGCAAGATTAAGTAATAATAAAGAGAAATATTTCCTCATTTGACCAAAGCTGATAATTTGTGCATTTATCACAACTTAAAATTGATCAATTTGGTCACAAATTTCAATCAGATTTATCATTGTAACTTTGGTTGTTATATAGGTTCACGGTTTACCGTTAAGTCATTGAAATTAGAAAAATTTCCACCTAAAAAATGAAATGAGATATGTACAAATTAGCGAAAAAAAAATCAAAAAATTAATACTTCTTTAGATGATTTACGCATTTTCCATAAACATTCAATCTAATGTCGACTCTATAGATTATATCACTATTGATAGCGAAAACCCTCCAAATAAATCAAATAAATGAGTGTTCTTAACTTTTTTCCACATTTTATTTCACCAGATTTATGACCAAATTTGATCAAAAATTAACCATTTCCAACTTACAAACTGAGAATAAAATTAAAACCGAAACTACGTAAACAGCTGCATAGTATTTGAGTCGCGACTCATACTCGCCCCACTTATTATTTGAGGATCACATGCACTAACAGTTACGGTAATTCACCTACATGACCAACTTCCGATCCCCGTGGTACGTTTCCGGTTTTACGTCGATCGAGATTTTTCTTGATTAAAAAAACTCAAAAAAATTGGCTTTTGGACTTTTTAATAATCAAAAAATTAATAAAATTAAACGCCCAAGTTTTAGTGGTCATAAACTCCTGTTGAAATTGTGATTTTCCCACTTTAAACTAGTCCAAATTAATTCCCCGATTTGCTTATTCTTTTTCCTGTTTTTTTTTGAGGAAAAAATTGGTGCATTCAGTTTTTTCCCGCTGAAATCTCCCGCTTTACAACAATCAATTCAACAATAAAAGGAAAAACTTTTCAAAAGAAATCTTCTGGAAACATAAAACTCATTAGATTCTGATTGACTTATTCATTGAATTATTTACTTTTATTCAACTTGCAGCTTCACAATTATTTGAAAATCACTCTAAAAGTCATATCATAAATTTAGCCGCCCATAATACATAGATACATCTCCAAGTATTGAAAGAGGCATTATTATACTTCATACTCATCTACATCGAGTCATATTTTGTCAAACAATCAACGCATACTATTACTTATCAAGAAATCATTAAAAAAAGTTTTTTCTCTCAGCTTCATTCAAGAGACAAAAAGAAAAGACATACAAGTAAATAAATAAAAAATTATATTAAACCAAATTAAAACATGAGTTACATCACTGATCGTCGTCAATCAATGGCTGAAAGAAGACCATCTCTTTCATTCCAATCAAACTCAATCATTCCCCATCTTGCAGGTTTAGAAAAACCTTTTGACTCTCAGCCAATGTTGGAAAATGAAAGCTGTGACGTTTTGATCATAGGTACTGGACTTGTTGAAAGTATCGTTGCTGCTTCTTTATCATGGCAAGGTTCGAACGTCTTACATATTGATTCAAAACCTTATTATGGTGATGCTGACTCAACTTTAACTATTGATCAAATCAAAAATTGGTGTTTCCAAGTTAATAATAATGCTTCAGGCTATGAAAACTATGAAAAAGCTTTATTATATATCCCATCAAATCAATCAAAGAATTTCATAAGTAAAAATTATGGGATTGATTTAAATCCAAAGATTTTATTTGCTAAATCTGACTTATTATCACTATTAATAAAATCAAAAGTTTTCAAATATTTGGAATTCCAATCATTATCAAATTTCCATGTATTTGAGAATGATACTTTTGAAAAAATTTCGAATACTAAAGAAGATATTTTCACTGATCAATCATTATCTTTGATAACAAAGAGAAATTTAATGAAATTTTTGAAATTTGTTTTACAAGATTCCTCAGATTTGAGTAAATTGGAGATATTGAGTCAATACAAAAATACAAATATTGATGTTTTCTTGAGTGAGAAATTTAATTTATTGAAACCACAAATTAATGAATTGATATATTCAATTGGATTGTGTAACTCGTCCAATATCAGAACTCCGGAAGCCTTGATTAGAATCAAAAGATTTTTGGTTTCGTTTGACGTTTACGGTAACTTCCCAGTATTATACTCCAAATATGGTGGTCCAGGTGAAATTTCGCAAGGGTTTTGTCGTAGTGCGGCAGTGGCAGGAACAACATATAAGTTGAATACAACTTTGATCAATTACGATTCAAATAAGAAAATTGCTACCTTCAATGATGGTGCAAAGGTAAAAGTTAATGAGAAGATCATTTGTTCCTCTTCACAATTGCCAAACTTTGTTAAATCTAAGTCAGCGAAAATTTTAGAAAATGAGAAGAAATATCAAATAACAAGATTGATTACAATTGTCAAGAAAGACTGCAAAGAATGGATGGCAGAACAAGAATCATGTGCAATTGTTGTTTTCCCACCAGGTTCGTTATCAACGGTAAATAAAGAATCCGTTCAAGTTTTAATTCAAGGTGCTGGTTCTGGAGTCTGTCCACAGGGACAGTCTATTTGGTACTTATCAACTATTGAAACTGGAGAAAAGGGGAGACAAGATCTAGAATCTGCTTTATTAAAAATGGAAGAAAGTATATTAAGAGAATCAATTGAAGACTTTGAATTGAAACTTGATGAAAATGATGTCGTTTTCAAGAATGGAACTCCAATGATAAATTCTGTTAAATTAGGTAAATCATTCAAAGATTTTGTTCCAAAAGAAAAGCTAACTTATTTATTCAAATTGATGTTTACTCAATATACTGCCGTTCCACCAATGGGACTCATAAATCAAGATATATTGGATGAAACTATAACTGAATCCAATGATTTCATATATACCAATATGCCTTCAAGTGAGATAAGTTATGATGGTATTGTTACTCAATGTAAATTGATATACAGTAAGATAACTGGTACAGATGAAGATTTTTTTGATATTGATTTTGAAGATGAAGAAGACTCACCTTCAAATCTTGATGATTATGAAAGTAAGAGTGATGTTGATCATGATATGGGTAGTGAACCTGAACCTTTTGGTGCTGATGAAATGGAATTATGATTTTTTGTTTTGTTTTGTTTGTTTTGTTTTGTTTTGTTTTAATTTAATTTAATTTAATTTAATTTTCGTTTTTATCAGTTTGTTATGCTTATTTCATTTTGGTTTGGTTTGTTATTTTATTTAAATCGTTACTAATGAGTTGTTGCTTTCTTTTCTTTTGTTGTTTCACACTCTAAATTATTTCTTAGAATCTCTTGTTTGTTTATTTAGCTATTTTCTGTATAAATAGAAAGCAATTTTCTTCATTTGTAGGTTTATATGCTTTCAGTTCAAAAGTTGGATATGTTCTGTAAGATTAATAGCTAAAAACATTTCAGTTAATGTTAATTAACGTCTTAAATATATTAAATATATATATATTGCCTAGACGTACGTATAATTATATATTTACGAGGTCCAATATATATATGGACTAGCTAGTACTACAACGTACAACAAATATATATAATTATAATTATATTTAATTTGACGTCGCTATATTAATATAAATATATAATTAGCACGTTTGATCTCTCTAGCAAGGGCAATATGATTCATACAAAGAATTAACGCAGTTGTTAATGAATTATATGAGATCTTCATTAATTAAGTAGCCTTAAATAGCATTAAGATTGTTGTTTCTCAGCCTTCTAGAATAAAACTTGATAATTGAAAAGATTATCCCAACAGCATAAGAAAGTTGCCATGATGCTATCTGGATATCATGAGAATGTAAAATTCGGCCAATCCCTGTCTGGTTGATAGTCACTTAATTAGTATCATAAAGCTCAGATTTCAACAATTTCATAGGATCAAAAACTTGTGCGGTTAAAGTTGTTTGCCTCCTGAAGTCCATATATCTTACAGGCATCCATTATATCATGCTTTTGAACAACTAACGGGCGCACTTTTAAAGTCGTAATGAAATTACATATCAAAAATATGATGGCCTTAGCGATAGTGTGAAATATGGCCACCAATGCAAACATATCAAACAACACTTGTATGAAAAATGGTTGTATTGTATTTACATTAGCGCCATGGACGTATTGAATGTATTTATCTCTGAATCTTCTCCTTTTATTCACCACTTTAATGCAAACCTTTAAGCACTCATCGTCTTCGCCAATGAGTTTGTATTCTTCCTCAGTGGATTGGCCACATAATGTTGTGGAGTAAATGTTTTTGATGAACTTGATTCTTTCTTTCTTGTAACACTCGTAGATAGATTTGAAAAGCAAAGTAACTCTTTCGAACTCTCCTGAGATGATGAGATTCAATGCCCCGTTGTATTCATCGCTGGTGCTTAACTCTTCGATTGAAGCACGTAAAAAACGGCGAATATTGATTCCTTCCTTCATTTTCATCGACAGTTTCAGCATCTTGATGTTCTTCGGTTAATTTGAAATAAGATCTTTTTATTTGTTCTGGTAGGATTTCTTCACAGAACTCAACAATGCTGATTTCGTGAATTGCAAGAGATTTTTGCTTTTCTAGCACGTCAATATTCACAAGGATATCCTTGATAAAATGAAACAACTTTTTTTCTCTTCTCATAGCAATTTTTGCTCTGATAGACCAATCTGGATGACTGTTGATATACGCGTTTACCTCAGTCGAAGAAGCATCTGGACCATTATGAGCGTCGTCTTGGTGGCCTCTTTGGTTATTTGTGGTTGTATTATTTGAATCTTCACCGGTATGAGATCTGAATAATTGACCAGATGATTGATTGGAAACGTCACCAGCTCCAGAACTATTTTCACAAACAGCTGTCGCCACGTCCATTTTGGGTCGACCATGTAAATCTTCTAATTTTCTTGCGTCTGTGTGTTCGCTCTGTGGTTGGCTGAATAATTCGCGAAAGTCGAACTTCAAAACTGGAAGATTCCTGGTTTGAACGACTTTCAAATTCTCTGAACCTCTCTTTCAGGAGAACTTCGAAAAACGAATTGCGACTTTTTGAAAACCCAAAGCTACATTCGAATTCGCGGGGATCGAATATTCTTCCAATTCGCAAATACTGTTCGCGATTTGAAAAACAAACCCAAAATATAAAATGAGCTTCCGAGAAGAAACTTTTACCCTTCCGTTCTGAAATAATTGGAATTTCGAAAAATAGAGAACGACAAATTTTCTCGCTTTTCATTCCGAACCGCCGCAGCAATTTTTGACAGTCCACCCTGCACAGTGCGCGCTGCGCTTGCAGATCTATCTTCTTCTTTTGGATTCTAGATTGGGATAGTCTATAGATGATAAATTCGTGACTAATCAGATTCGACTGGGCTGCAAATATTTTGGAATTTAAAAAATCGTACCAATGAGATATCTGCTATCTTGCTATACAAGTGTATACATATTGTCTTGATACCCGAATATTGCTTCTCTCGATATTACTTGATTTACTCGCTTTCAGACTCTCCAATAATTAGTACTTACGCAAACTTCTTGGACCGATATAAAAGACATTTAAGAGAGGATGCAACTGAAAACTCATACCTTTGGGCAAATAGGTATGAAAATAGGAAAAATATCAAGGTGGTATTCAAGCCGACCGCAGTCAAACAGTTGCTAACTACCTTGGGAAGGGAACGGAACTTATCCAGTTTTATAAAGTCATTCACTGTTGAATTGTATAACGGAACATCGCCAAGAAGACATCTTTATGAACTGTTCAAACTTCGAAAGGAATTTGACCCTGAGATAGTGAGCCTCTTCACGAAACAGAGTTTGATATACCCCAAACTTTTGGATTGTGAGCATCTCAGTATACCACTTGAAATAATGCCGAGATGGTGCCTGTTGGGTCTGAAATTCCTACTGACCAGCACAAAGTTGAACTCATTCACATTGAATTCAAGATCTATATTCAAAGATCATCATTACCTGGAAAAGCAATCTGAATCTCTTGACCTTCGGACACGTATAGCTTCACCATTGAAAAGAGTGATGTCTGAAGAAGCGTTCAATAAGAATCTTGTATTATACGAGTCATATAAAAAAGAAGACTATATTAAAGGTTCAATTATATCAGGCGATTCATATTATATATATGGTCCTATGATTTACCAAAGCCTTTTGATAAATTGTTTAAGTCTAGCTGAATTCTTGGGAATAGTTGCTAGTAATCGAAATATAAAGAAAGTTTTCTTTAATGGGTTTAAAGGATTTTCTTTCTATTGCGCATCATTTTTAGGCCACCCATTTATAAAACCAAATTACATGAAAACGGAGAAGGCTTATTCGAATGATAAATCCAAAGGCTTTATTGAAGATAAATTAGCAAAAGAATTTGTAATTCAACAACTACCTCTGATATGTTTCCAGAATATAAGAAATTTCACAGAGAGACTTTCAACTGACCCAGATCATGGAGGATTCGATTCCCTTATCAGTACAAACTCGGAGGCAAAGTTCATGGCTTCTCAATCTGAAGCTGGTGGTTATTCCTTGTACGATTTTTTTGAGTTTCTTCATACATATTATAACGCAACTAGGAAAATGTTCAAGGTTCGAAATCTTATATTGAATGCTAATCACGACGAAATCATTTCCGTTGCTTTACCTGACGGTTCAAATGGAATCCAGAGGGACCAACATTGGTTATTCATGAAAGAAATGTCATCATTGAAGTTTGATATTTGTCGTTTGGAGAAGATTGAATATTCCTGGCCAAGTAACTATGGTCTTCGATGTCACGCTGAAAAACTGTTTGAGCATGGAACCAGCTTGGAAGCTAGGCTCAAAGATCCAGCAACATTATCATTTGCTAGCTGGAAGTTTGTTGGATTTGGGATATCTAAACAGAAAGAAGATTCGTTAATTAACTCACATATATCGCAGAAGAGTCTACGTGTCTATGACATTTCAAAGAAACTAGAGGCGACACAAAGAGGTGTCCTGGACTACGATATGAAAGTCAGATATGATACACGATCATACATGTACTTCCCATTCAAATTAGATACAGAATACTAGATGAATATATTTATAACTTTTGGTAAGTTGTAAGTTGTAACCAATGTACATGAAAAAAAGGAAAAGATATTTTGGTCTACCGCAAATACCAATCAAAATGGTCTAAAACCCGAAAACCGGGGAAAAAGCCTCATCGATAATCGGTCTTCTCGGAAATAGCTAAAAGCTTAAACCCATCACCTGATTCCGTTCTTTTTCGCGCATTCAATATCTATTTTGGAAGAGTAACTATATGTCACGTGATAGATAATTAATATTTTCAGAGCAGTCACACAAAACAAATAGAAAGTATCCTAATTGGGAAATTTTTCATGAAATTCCGCGAACTTGCTATGAAGAACTGCTTTTCTAGTAGGGCTCATACCCGTCTTAGATATTCATCACAATTTTTTTTTTTTTTTACTCTCTGGGAACAATTGGTGGAAAATTCCAATGGTGATTATATTTTCTAATAACCACTTTATTTTTTTTATTAAATATTTGGTTTGATCATAGAACTGAGCATTTACCTGTCGAAGAAGTCTATACCTCAAATCAATTCTAATTAATATGTCTGACACTGAAGAACAACAAATCATCGAAGAAGTCGTTGAAGAAGTTACTGAACAATCTGGTTCAATCTCAATCGAAGATGCTTTAAAAGGTGTTTTAAGAACTGCTTTAGTTCATGATGGTTTAGCTAGAGGTTTAAGAGAAGCCTCAAAAGCTTTATCCAGAAGAGAAGCTCAAATGTGTGTCTTATGTGACTCTGTTACCGAAGCCTCAATCATTAAATTAGTTGAAGCTTTATGTAACGAACCAGAAGACAAAATTCCATTAGTTAAAGTTTCTGATGCTAAGAAATTAGGTGAATGGGCTGGTTTATGTCAATTAGACAGAGAAGGTAACGCCAGAAAGGTTGTTGGTGCTTCATGTGTTGTTATCAAGAACTGGGGTGCTGATTCCGAAGAAAGAAACATCTTATTGGAACATTTCCAACAACAATAAATTATTTAACTTTGTTTATATATTAAAGTTGATGGTTTAAAATAGTAATAATTTGATTATTTATTATTGTTCACTTGTAGATTGGATTGCTGATAATTATTCCATCCTTTACTATCATCTTTATTTCGATAATCTCTATTTTAGATATTTAATATTATTTATTATTCTATTAGCTATTATTGTATTACTTATTATTCTACTGATCAATTATGATCATCTACTCTCAATTTCAAAGTTCAAAACACAATCCTTTCTTGAAAAGGTTACAATATTTCTCCAAATCCTCAATTTCACAAGTCCCCTTATGAATCCCCAAACAAATATTCATCCCACCAACCTCAGACGATATACAACTAGCCATAAAATCACTAGCAACTGTCCCTATACTCTGATTGAAAACCAAATCAATAACTTTATATTGATGAGTGTCGTTGAACTTAATTAGCCCTAAATTTGAAACTTTAACTCCATCAGGTCTTGTCTTATTGAGCATATTACTATAAAAGCTAAACATGTATGAATCATCTTTATCATGCAATGTATTATACTGAATTTGTAAGGAATCAGTCAATTCAGCGAGCTCTTGTTGTAAAGCAATTGAATTCTCTTTTGCGTATGATATGATTTCAGCGCTTGTACCTTTCTCAGCAATTGGGTGGACGATGTATTTGATATTACCAGGGTAGAAGATATTTGCAAATAATGGAGCGTTTTCGAGATTTCTTCTTGCATCCATGGCTATCTTGATAGGAATATACCAGTCTGACTCGTCTTTCAATAAGTTTTTATGATTTGATAATATTGGATTGACAACTAGTTTCATGAGGCACGAAACTATATGGTTTGTTAGCGATACTTTCAATGGTTTCAACGTTTTCAAGACTTGAAGCAATTCAAGTTTAGTGATGTTGATCTTAGCGTAATATGGATCATAATTCAATGATGCCACAGATTTCCCTGGCCACTTGATCAAACTGGAAGATGGGGCGACTGGTGCTTTTATATCATTTGTTTTGAATTGGAAAAGCTCTTCTAATGGTGGTGGGAGGTAGATTTCAATTTTGGATATCTCTTCTTTGGTCAAGATAGTGGTTGGTAAGTCATTAGTTTCAACGTTGATGAGGCATTGATGGAACAACTCAATAAATTTTGAACCAGAGACACCATCGAATAACAAGTGGTCAGTAATAAAGGACAAAGTTTGGTTCTTGTTAGACAAAATCACTTTGAAATGTAGTTTATCATCTTTCAAACTAAATTCCAAATCATCCAACTTTCTTAAAAAAGCTGAATCAATCTCTTTGTAATCTTGGGAAACAACCACATCTTTAACCAACAAATCTGTATTTACCAACTTCAATTGACTATTATCCTCCGTAATATGGCATAACAATATCGGGTTTTCCACCAACAACGCCCTCAAGGCATGAATGATATGGGACAAAGATACCGCTTGATTATAAACAGCGGTGACATGGAAATTATTGTATGACCCAGACTGGAGCCTCTGAACCATGAGTTTCTCCAAGTAGCCCAATTGTCTTGACATAATGTTCACCCGGCTCGGTCTTAGTTAAGAACCGTGCTTCAACATCGTGGGAATGATGGCCCTTTTATACACTGACTTGAGTCCTGACTCCTGACAACTGCTGACTCACTCGGTGCCAGAAGTAGAATCTTTTAGGGGTAAACACTGAACAGCGCGCTGCGTAAGCCATAGAAAACATGGACCAAAATTTTATATAGGGACGAAGAATGGGATATTACGTAATTAAATACAAGAAAATAAAATAAAAAAATAAAAAATAAAAAAGGTCCGAAGTTCGAACGTGGCACGCGCCTCTTGATTTAATTTCTGTTCAGAATCTCCACAAATTCGGGCAAAGATTGAAGCTTTCTGCAACATGAACATGATCATTTTCTCAACTGCAAACTGAAATCGGTATATAAGAAGATGATTCTCCCTGTTTCTGATGATGTTAATTTACATTTTCGTCCACAGGAATAATCCAATATCAATCCATTCCACTACTTAATATCAAAACATATTAACACTTCTCAAATATGATGAGACCTGCTAACATTATCAAAAAAAACTTACTCAACACCAAAACTGCCTTCGTGGCAGCTGGTACAAGATCATTTTCAGATTTACCACTCCATGTTCCAGTCACTTTGCCAAATGGTTTGAAATATAACCAGCCAACTGGTTTATTCATCAACAATGAATTCGTCAAGTCACAGCAAGGTAAAACTTTTGAAGTTTTAAGTCCATCTACAGAAGAAATCATCACCTCTGTTTACGAAGCCAGAGAAGAAGATATCGATATCGCTGTTGAAGCTGCCGAAAAGGCATTTGAAACTTCTTGGTCTACAGGTGACCCATTTGAAAGAACCAAGGTTGTCTACAAGTTAGCTGAATTGATTGAGGAACACTCTGATGTTTTAGCCGCTATTGAATCTTTAGATAATGGTAAAGCCATTTCTAACTCCATCGGTGATATTGCTCTTACTGTTTCTTGTTTAAAATCATGCGCTGGTTTCGCTGATAAAATTTATGGGAAAGTTATTGAAACTGGTGATTCTCATTTCAATTACACTAGAAGAGAACCTCTTGGTGTCTGTGGTCAAATCATTCCTTGGAATTTCCCTCTTTTGATGTGGGCTTGGAAAGTTGGTCCTGCTTTAGTCACAGGTAACACCATTGTCTTGAAAACCGCAGAATCTACTCCATTATCTGCATTGTACGTTTCTCAATTGGCCAAGGAAGCTGGTCTTCCAGCTGGTGTCTTGAATGTTGTTTCTGGTTTTGGTAAAATTGCTGGTCATGCCATTGCTAGTCATCAAAAGATTAAGAAGATTGCATTCACTGGTTCTACTGTTACAGGTAAGCATATCATGAAGACTGCCGCTGAATCTAATTTGAAAAAAGTTACTTTGGAATTAGGTGGTAAATCTCCAAACATTGTTTTAAATGACGCTGATGTTGCAAAAGCTATTCAATCAATCATTCTTGGTATTTACTATAACTCTGGTGAAGTTTGTTGTGCAGGTTCAAGAATTTACGTCCAATCTGGTATCTACGATAAATTATTAACTGATTTGAAAACCGCAACTGAAAATGTCAAAATTGGTGATCCATTCGACGCTGAAAACTTACAAGGTTCCCAAACTTCTCAACAACAGTTAGATAAGATCTTATCATACATTAAGATTGGTGTTGATGAAGGTGCTAGAATTGTCACTGGTGGTGAAAGATTAGGTACAAAGGGGTATTTCGTCAAGCCAACTGTCTTTGCTGATGTTACTGAATCAATGAGAATTGTTAAGGAAGAAATTTTTGGTCCTGTTGTTACAATTACTAAATTTGATACCATTGATGAGGCTATCAAATTAGCTAATGATTCTACATATGGATTAGCTGCTGGTATTCATTCATCCAATATTAATCATGTTATCAAGATTGCTAATAGTTTGAAGGCCGGTACTGTTTGGGTCAACACCTACAATGATTTCCACCAACAAGTTCCATTCGGTGGATTTGGTCAAAGTGGTGTCGGTAGAGAAATGGGTGAAGAAGCTTTGGATAATTACACTCAAGTTAAGGCAGTTAGAATCAAGTTAGATCTTGACCAATAGATTTGATATGGTACAATTTGCTTTAATTTGATTGGTTTAATTTATAGTCTATTGACTTT